>JACEFZ010023978.1:0-165000 GCA_014155875.1 Cepaea nemoralis
AAAAGGAAATGGGGGGGAATATTTTTTACTATGAATGATTTAACCCCCAAAAAACAAAAACAAAAACAACAAAGTTTGGGCAAATTATCCCAAATTTAAAACAGTTTCCTAACAATCTTTCAACCCTTTCAAAATATCCTTGTTGGACAGAAAAGATGGGGGATTTAATTTGTTTAAATCGCGATCTCTGGGCTTTCCGACACTTCCGCGGACTTTCGCTTTCGCCTACGCTTGACATGTGGCCCCATTTGTAAACGCATATTTCAATTTAAACGGATTTTTAAAGAAATTTTTTGATAGTTTCCGGGATTTTTACGCTGTTTTTAAAAATGGTTTTGGGCGATTCTTCAAGTGATAGCCGAGATTTCGCTAGGTTCTTTTTTAATGACATTAAAGGGCACGAAGTTGACTATTAATGGATCTAGATATCAGTGCAAAGCGTTACTTTGCATTAGCAGTCGTGAGTCGGAACTTTAAAGAAAGTGTTATGATTCTAAAAATGTGTTTGTATATTGCCGTATAGGTGAAGGAAAATCACAAAAAACATCCCGTATTTCGTAAATATTTGTGTTCATGTATGGATTACCGGCAAAAATCACGTGAGAAAACATATCTCTGTTTTTTCCCCCTTCATTGTGTTGTTTATTTAACTAAATCGTTGACTAACACCTTATTTGTGATGTTTTTACTAACGCGACCCGAACTTTTTCCAAACCTGAAAAAATCTTGCCCGTTCAGGGCTACAAAATTGACAAGCGTCTGCCCTGTAAAGGGTTAAAGTCCGACTCACGACTGCTAATGCAAAGTAATGCTGATCACTGATATCTAACCCTGATTAATAGTCAACCCAGCGAAATCTCCACTATCACTTGAAGAATCGTCGAAATCCATTTTGAAATACAAAGCGTAAAACCCACAAAAACTATTTTAAAAATCCGTTCAAATTCAAAGTACACGCTTCGAAACCAAAAAGTAGACAACAGAAGCCTCGGAAAGCCGAGAGATCGCGTTTTTACAATGCATAATAGTCACGGGCGCTTTGGGACGGTTTGCCAGTTCCGGGGTAAAAACATTCTCGGATGCTTTGCCCAGTAAAGGGTTAATGCGGCCGATGTGGATTCTATGTTGGCTCTTGACATTCACTATGGGACAGAAAGACTGGCCGCTGACTGCTCCATACACCCAGGCTTACAAAATGTGCTGGTTCTAACACTTCACATACAACAGCTTCCTGCTATCATCATCATCATCATCATCATCATCATCATCATCATCATCATCATCATCATCATCATCATCATCATCAAGTGCCATGCCAGCTGTCGTAGGTGTTCATGACTCTCCACAGATCTAGGTCTTTGGTGTTCTAGATCAACTCTGCTATTGATATTCCTCAATGCCACCATTTCATTCCATCCAGCATAATTTCTGTTGGTCTGCCTCTCTTCCCCTCGATCTTTCCAGTTGTCACAATGTTCTCCAATGCCTCTCTTCTCATCACATGACCAAAGAAAGCTGTTTCCTCCTGCCATAGGACTGGCTTTTTTATTTTTGTGTAAATAAGGCCTTGTGTGGGCTTGCCTCTTCTGCCCACAACACTTGCCTATGCCAGTTGTAATCAGCATTCACAAGCCTTGTGTGGGCTTGCCTCTTCTGCCCACAACACTTGTCATTCACAAGCCTTGTGTGGGCTTGCCTCTTCTACCCACTACACTTGTCTATGCCAGTTGTAATCAGCATTCACAAGCCTTGTGTGGGCTTGCCTCCTCTGCCCACAACACTTGTCTATGACAGTTGTAATCAGCATTCACAAGCCTTGTGTGGGCTTGCCCCTTCTACCCACTACACTTGTCTATGACAGTTGTAATCAGCATTCATAAGCCTTGTGAAACAATATAAAATGACACAAAAAGTAGTGCAGCTTTACATAACAGAATTACGACTCATACAGGACGTTGTGGTGACTAGCCTTCATAAGCAAACACATTCACAAAACACAACATATAGTCAAGGAGATCTCCTATGACTACATCAAAACGTGACGACAGGACGAGAACAAAAAGATGAAAACAATGAAGAGAAAATGAAAATTTGAAAAAAATGATCATACTTACCTCAGAATTCTGAGCTGTGTTTGCGTCATTTTATATTGTTTACATTTTCACAGCTTTACCGCAGTTCCACCAATTTTATTCATATTTTTACAAGCCTTGTGTGGGCTTGCCTCTTCTAGCCACTACACTTGTCTATGACAGTTGTAATCAGCATTCACAAGCCCTGTCTTCTGCTAGTAGAGAGATCAGGCACTTCTGGGTGAGTTCCTAGTGCAGGATATGTCTGGGTAAAGTGAATGGGCCTGGCTGGATCTTGACTCCCATCAGCCTGTAACTTAGTACATCTTCAGGCATGTACAAGGTTCCTGTACCTGTTGTACTGTGGGCAGTGATGTTGGTTTCTCATACAACAACACAGTGTTCATTTTCAAGTTAAAATCTGTGTATGGTGTTGTGTGGTGTTGTGTGTGGCCATGATCTGAAAGTGAGTTTAGTATTTGTGTGCATGTATGTTGTCCACGATAACTATGGTATGAAATTGAATCAGATGTTATTGTTGTGGTGTAATCATAACTCATCTCATCATCTCATCATGTTCTTCTGTACCTTGCGGTGTTGAGGTGAAGTATAAACAGCGGTAGAGTGCCCGCTTATGGGCTTCTTGTATCGATATTCCCATGGACTCTGTTATTCCCTGCGTCCATCGTTTACGTGGTCGGCCTCTTCCTCTGCTTCCCTCAGGTCTGTACATCATTGCTTGTTGTGGTATCCTGTTAGTTGGTAACCTACTTGCATGGCCAAACCATTTGACTTGCTGCCTTCTAATAAAATCTACTGCAGCTATAACCCCTACTTTAGTCCTGATTTCTTCATTTCTGATCTTGTCTCTTCTTGATACATTGAGTATTCTTCTCAGGAATCTCATTTCTGTTGTTGTGATTTTTCTTTTCTCTTTTTCTGTCATTGACCAAGTTTGGCATTGGTAACATTGAGTTGGTAGGAAGATTGTGTTGTAAAGTGCTTTCTTAGTAGTTATTGATACATGTTTGTTCTTTAGTATTGGTGCCATTTGTCCAATGAGTTGGTTTGCCTTATTGCATCTATTTTCGATCTCGTCTTCTGATTTGCCATTTGATGATATTATACTTCCTAGGTACTTGAAACTCTTTACTTGTTTCAAGGGATGTTCGTTTAGGTGAATCGTTGTTGCTTTTTCTTCTTTAGTTACAGTCATTACCTCTGTTTTACTTGTGCTAATTTTCATGTTATGTTCCCTACACATTTCATTTAGACTATTCATGTGGTCTTGTAATTCAGCTTCTGATTTTGCTATTAGTGCTTGGTCATCCGCAAACAGGAGTTCTCTAATGGTTAGATTTGCAGATGGTTCTTCTTCTGTGTTCTCGTCATGCGGTGTTCTTGCGGTCTCTGCTTGGCTGGTTTCTTTACATATGTTGTCTATATATGTTATAAACAAGAGAGGGGACAGGACACAACCTTGTCGTACTCCAGATCTTATGGTGAAGGGTTCTGAGTGTCCTCCAGTTGCTCTCACTATGCATTCACTGTTGTTGTATAAGCTTCTACATAGGTTTGTTAGATGTGTACTCACTCCATATTGTTTAAGGATTTCCCACAGCTTGTTTCTATCTACTCTATCAAATGCCTTTCTTGGTCGACAAAGGCTAAGTAGAGTGTTTCATTGAATCGATTGATTTTTCTATAAGTTGTCTAAGAGCAAAAATGGCATCTGTGCATCCTTTGTTTTCCTAAATCCAAGTTGTGTTTTGCTTAGCTGGGGTTCTATAGTAGTTTGTAATCTTTTTCAAGAATTTTGCAAAATATTTTCCCAGTATGACTCAACAGTGAAATGCCTCTGTATTGTGTGCAGTCTCTTTTGCTGCTTTGTTTTTCCAAATTGGGATAATTATAGGCAGTTTCTCCTAGTCTCGTGGTGTCTGTTGTTCTACCAAACATGGTTGAATAGTCTATGTAGCCATGCTGTTCCTACTTCTCTTGCTGCTTTTAATTAGTTCCATTTGGTATTTTCATCTTGTCCTGGTGATTTGGTTCATGGGGCTAATCTGACGGCTTCTATAATTTCTTCATTCAGTATGTCTGGTTCTAGTTCTTCGGTGGCATTTGTGTCGGTTTCTTGAATTCCTATGACATCTGATGGAATGTTGTGAAGTACTGTTTCCATTTTATTAGGATTTGTTTTTGTTTCTCTTATTGGTTCTCCATTTTTGCTTTAATTATTTCAGTTGGGTCAAAGGATTTTCTCTGGTTCTCATTGCACTTATCTTTTTGTAGAAGTTTCTAGTTGCCTCCTTGTAGGTTTTATTTAAGGTTTTTCCATACTCCTCCCAGTCTTTTTGTTTTTCTCTCTTTACTACTCTATTCCATGTCTTCTCACTATTCAATATACTATGAAATCACGTTCCTGTTTGCTCTTCGACCACTTTTTATATTTGTCCTTTTTGTCTTTTACAGCTTTCTTTACTTCTGCGTTCAACCAACTTATTTTCTTATTCCATATTTTTTCTTTATCCATGTTTTGTGTTTTTTCGTGGTTTTTGCAATATTTAAAATGCTTGATTTGAACATCTCCATTGCCCACAAGGGGTGTTCCAGCCCACTCTGCATGTGGACCTCCCAGTCCTGTGATAATTCAAATGTGGGCCATCATCGCCCCTGTGTCCCCTGAAACGGCCCTGTACCCCTTACCCCCAATGTAAAGAAGTTATAAAAAGGCTAAAATATTCATGGAAGGCGACCACTTCTGATGATCAGAAGTCTCCTGTTGTGCTGCCTGTACGGTGGAGTTGATACAACTAATGTGGTTGACGGCACCATACCTTCTAGCATGACTATGTTATAATGTCTGCCTGTACGGTGTAGTTGATACAACTAATGTGATTGCCGGCACCATACCTTCTAGCATGACTGTGTTATAATGTCTGCCTGTACGGTGTAGTTGATACAACTAATGTGATTGCCGGCACCATACCTTCTAGCATGACTGTGTTATAATGTCTGCCTGACTCTCCCTGCCCCTGCATACTTTGGCCTGCATATCTGCTGTGTCAGAAGTCACCTCAAGACCTTATTGATGGCTGCCGGTGTGTGCACTTGTACAGTCCAGTTAAGGACCGATTGCCTGTCATGCCTCAGGTATAGTGGGTATATAGTTCTATCCCCATATCTTGAGGCCAATCAATACTGGTGTGATATGTTCAGTATCATGATGGCCAGCACGGCTTTCCAGGACATTTCCTGCTGCCCATTTTAGACCGGGATTATCTGTAGCTCAGGTCAGTGAACATGATCCGTCTCAAAATGATTCAACCACAGAACTGCTGGGCTTGCAGGCAAGCTTGCTAGCCACTGCGCTGGTGAGCTTCCCACTTGTCCACTTGTATGTACCTCTTGTCTGTTCTGAAACCTGCATGTGAATCGACGTAATCGTTGATTCCTCATGGAATTTTGCCAGCAGCACTTATTAAAGAATTGTTTAGATGGTTGGAAGTTGTGCTTTACCAGATATGTCGTCACTGAATGAGAAATCACATGACTTGTCATTTCAGTTGACACCGTAGCCTCAGTTTAACAATGTAGATTTTGTGTGGTGGTAGTGTTCTAACTGAATGTGATGTAGCACTTTCTAAAGTGGACTTTGAGTTTGTGATATGTAGTACAAGTTCTTTCTTGCTGTTTTGCTGTTTCTGACTTAGGGAACGGACAGAAGTCTGGTAATGTTTACACTGGGGTGGGTGTCAGAAGGGGAATTTGTGACGTCTATAGTATAGAGTTCTGTGTGGCAATAGCCCTGAGGTGGTCAGTCACCATCTATAACCCTACTTAACTTAGCAGCACCAACCAACTTCATTCCACCAAACACTATATGGGGATGTCATGAACTTGGCAATAGCCCTGAGGTGGTCAGTCACCATCTATAACCCTACTTAACTTAGCAGCACCAACCAACTTCATTCCACCAAACACTATATGGGGATGTCAGGAACTTGGCAATAGCCCTGAGGTGGTCAGTCACCATCTATAACCCTACTTAACTTAGCAGCACCAACCAACTTCATTCCACCAAACACTATATGGGGATGTCAGGAACTTGGCAATAGCCCTGAGGTGGTCAGTCACCATCTATAACCCTACTTAACTTAGCAGCACCAACCAACTTCATTCCACCAAACACTATATGGGGATGTCAGGAACTTGGCAATAGCCCTGAGGTGGTCAGTCACCATCTATAACCCTACTTAACTTAGCAGCACAACCAACTTCATTCCACCAAACACTATATGGGGATGTCATGAACTTGGCAATAGCCCTGAGGTGGTCAGTCACCATCTATAACCCTACTTAACTTAGCAGCACCAACCAACTTCATTCCACCAAACACTATATGGGGATGTCAGGAACTTGGCAATAGCCCTGAGGTGGTCAGTCACCATCTATAACCCTACTTAACTTAGCAGCACCAACCAACTTCATTCCACCAAACACTATATGGGGATGTCATGAACTTGGCAATAGCCCTGAGGTGGTCAGTCACCATCTATAACCCTACTTAACTTAGCAGCACCAACCAACTTCATTCCACCAAACACTATATGGGGATGTCATGAACTTGGCAATAGCCCTGAGGTGGTCAGTCACCATCTATAACCCTACTTAACTTAGCAGCACCAACCAACTTCATTCCACCAAACACTATATGGGGATGTCATGAACTTGGCAATAGCCCTGAGGTGGTCAGTCACCATCTATAACCCTACTTAACTTAGCAGCACCAACCAACTTCATTCCACCAAACACTATATGGGGATGTCATGAACTTGGCAATAGCCCTGAGGTGGTCAGTCACCATCTATAACCCTACTTAACTTAGCAGCACCAACCAACTTCATTCCACCAAACACTATATGGGGATGTCATGAACTTGGCAATAGCCCTGAGGTGGTCAGTCACCATCTATAACCCTACTTAACTTAGCAGCACCAACCAACTTCATTCCACCAAACACTATATGGGGATGTCATGAACTTGGCAATAGCCCTGAGGTGGTCAGTCACCATCTATAACCCTACTTAACTTAGCAGCACCAACCAACTTCATTCCACCAAACACTATATGGGGATGTCAGGAACTTGGCAATAGCCCTGAGGTGGTCAGTCACCATCTATAACCCTACTTAACTTAGCAGCACAACCAACTTCATTCCACCAAACACTATATGGGGATGTCATGAACTTGGCAATAGCCCTGAGGTGGTCAGTCACCATCTATAACCCTACTTAACTTAGCAGCCCAACCAACTTCATTCCACCAAAACACTATATGGGGATGTCATGAACTTGGCAATAGCCCTGAGGTGGTCAGTCACCATCTATAACCCTACTTAACTTAGCAGCACCAACCAACTTCATTCCACCAAACACTATATGGGGATGTCATGAACTTGGCAATAGCCCTGAGGTGGTCAGTCACCATCTATAACCCTACTTAACTTAGCAGCACCAACCAACTTCATTCCACCAAACACTATATGGGGATGTCATGAACTTGGCAATAGCCCTGAGGTGGTCAGTCACCATCTATAACCCTACTTAACTTAGCAGCACCAACCAACTTCATTCCACCAAACACTATATGGGGATGTCATGAACTTGGCAATAGCCCTGAGGTGGTCAGTCACCATCTATAACCCTACTTAACTTAGCAGCACCAACCAACTTCATTCCACCAAACACTATATGGGGATGTCATGAACTTGGCAATAGCCCTGAGGTGGTCAGTCACCATCTATAACCCTACTTAACTTAGCAGCACCAACCAACTTCATTCCACCAAACACTATATGGGGATGTCATGAACTTGGCAATAGCCCTGAGGTGGTCAGTCACCATCTATAACCCTACTTAACTTAGCAGCACCAACCAACTTCATTCCACCAAACACTATATGGGGATGTCATGAACTTGGCAATAGCCCTGAGGTGGTCAGTCACCATCTATAACCCTACTTAACTTAGCAGCACCAACCAACTTCATTCCACCAAACACTATATGGGGATGTCATGAACTTGGCAATAGCCCTGAGGTGGTCAGTCACCATCTATAACCCTACTTAACTTAGCAGCACCAACCAACTTCATTCCACCAAACACTATATGGGGATGTCAGGAACTTGGCAATAGCCCTGAGGTGGTCAGTCACCATCTATAACCCTACTTAACTTAGCAGCACCAACCAACTTCATTCCACCAACACTATATGGGGATGTCATGAACTTGGCAATAGCCCTGAGGTGGGCAGTCACCATCTATAACCCTACTTAACTTAGGCAGCACTAACCAACTTCATTCCACCAAACACTATATGGGGATGTCAGGAACTTGGCAATAGCCCTGAGGTGGTCAGTCACCATCTATAACCCTACTTAACTTAGCAGCACCAACCAACTTCATTCCATCCAAACACTATATGGGGATGTCAGGAACTTGGCAATAGCCCTGAGGTGGTCAGTCACCATCTATAACCCTACTTAACTTAGCAGCACCTAACCAACTTCATTCCACCAAACACTATATGGGGATGTCAGGAACTTGGCAATAGCCCTGAGGTGGTCAGTCACCATCTATAACCCTACTTAACTTAGCAGCACCTAACCAACTTCATTCCACCAAACACTATATGGGGATGTCAGGAACTTGGCAATAGCCCTGAGGTGGTCAGTCACCATCTATAACCCTACTTAACTTAGCAGCACCAACCAACTTCATTCCACCAAACACTATATGGGGATGTCAGGAACTTGGCAATAGCCCTGAGGTGGTCAGTCACCATCTATAACCCTACTTAACTTAGCAGCACCAACCAACTTCATTCCACCAAACACTATATGGGGATGTCAGGAACTTGGCAATAGCCCTGAGGTGGTCAGTCACCATCTATAACCCTACTTAACTTAGCAGCACCAACCAACTTCATTCCACCAAACACTATATGGGGATGTCATGAACTTGGCAATAGCCCTGAGGTGGTCAGTCACCATCTATAACCCTACTTAACTTAGCAGCACTAACCAACTTCATTCCACCAAACACTATATGGGGATGTCATGAACTTGGCAATAGCCCTGAGGTGGTCAGTCACCATCTATAACCCTACTTAACTTAGCAGCACCAACCAACTTCATTCCACCAAACACTATATGGGGATGTCATGAACTTGGCAATAGCCCTGAGGTGGTCAGTCACCATCTATAACCCTACTTAACTTAGCAGCACCTAACCAACTTCATTCCACCAAACACTATATGGGGATGTCATGAACTTGGCAATAGCCCTGAGGTGGTCAGTCACCATCTATAACCCTACTTAACTTAGCAGCACCAACCAACTTCATTCCACCAAACACTATATGGGGATGTCAGGAACTTGGCAATAGCCCTGAGGTGGTCAGTCACCATCTATAACCCTACTTAACTTAGCAGCACCTAACCAACTTCATTCCACCAAACACTATATGGGGATGTCATGAACTTGGCAATAGCCCTGAGGTGGTCAGTCACCATCTATAACCCTACTTAACTTAGCAGCACCAACCAACTTCATTCCACCAAACACTATATGGGGATGTCATGAACTTGGCAATAGCCCTGAGGTGGTCAGTCACCATCTATAACCCTACTTAACTTAGCAGCACCAACCAACTTCATTCCACCAAACACTATATGGGGATGTCATGAACTTGGCAATAGCCCTGAGGTGGTCAGTCACCATCTATAACCCTACTTAACTTAGCAGCACCAACCAACTTCATTCCACCAAACACTATATGGGGATGTCATGAACTTGGCAATAGCCCTGAGGTGGTCAGTCACCATCTATAACCCTACTTAACTTAGCAGCACCAACCAACTTCATTCCACCAAACACTATATGGGGATGTCCATGAACTTGGCAATAGCCCTGAGGTGGTCAGTCACCATCTATAACCCTACTTAACTTAGCAGCACCAACCAACTTCATTCCACCAAACACTATATGGGGATGTCATGAACTTGGCAATAGCCCTGAGGTGGTCAGTCACCATCTATAACCCTACTTAACTTAGCAGCACCAACCAACTTCATTCCACCAAACACTATATGGGGATGTCATGAACTTGGCAATAGCCCTGAGGTGGTCAGTCACCATCTATAACCCTACTTAACTTAGCAGCACTAACCAACTTCATTCCACCAAACACTATATGGGGATGTCATGAACTTGGCAATAGCCCTGAGGTGGTCAGTCACCATCTATAACCCTACTTAACTTAGCAGCACCAACCAACTTCATTCCACCAAACACTATATGGGGATGTCATGAACTTGGCAATAGCCCTGAGGTGGTCAGTCACCATCTATAACCCTACTTAACTTAGCAGCACCAACCAACTTCATTCCACCAAACACTATATGGGGATGTCATGAACTTGGCAATAGCCTGAGGTGGTCAGTCACCATCTATAACCCTACTTAACTTAGCAGCACCAACCAACTTCATTCCCACCAAACACTATATGGGGATGTCATGAACTTGGCAATAGCCCTGAGGTGGTCAGTCACCATCTATAACCCTACTTAAACTTAGCAGCACCAACCAACTTCATTCCACCAAACACTATATGGGGATGTCATGAACTTGGCAATAGCCCTGAGGTGGTCAGTCACCATCTATAACCCTACTTAACTTAGCAGCACCAACCAACTTCATTCCACCAAACACTATATGGGGATGTCATGAACTTGGCAATAGCCCTGAGGTGGTCAGTCACCATCTATAACCCTACTTAACTTAGCAGCACCAACCAACTTCATTCCACCAAACACTATATGGGGATGTCATGAACTTGGCAATAGCCCTGAGGTGGTCAGTCACCATCTATAACCCTACTTAACTTAGCAGCACCAACCAACTTCATTCCACCAAACACTATATGGGGATGTCATGAACTTGGCAATAGCCCTGAGGTGGTCAGTCACCATCTATAACCCTACTTAACTTAGCAGCACCAACCAACTTCATTCCACCAAACACTATATGGGGATGTCATGAACTTGGCAATAGCCCTGAGGTGGTCAGTCACCATCTATAACCCTACTTAACTTAGGCAGCACCAACCAACTTCATTCCACCAAACACTATATGGGGATGTCATGAACTTGGCAATAGCCCTGAGGTGGTCAGTCACCATCTATAACCCTACTTA
Source organism: Cepaea nemoralis (assembly GCA_014155875.1). Lineage (NCBI taxonomy): Eukaryota > Metazoa > Mollusca > Gastropoda > Stylommatophora > Helicidae > Cepaea > Cepaea nemoralis. Next base: position 11,333 of record JACEFZ010023978.1, read on the forward strand.
ACTTAGCAGCACCAACCAACTTCATTCCACCAAACACTATATGGGGATGTCAGGAACTTGGCAATAGCCCTGAGGTGGTCAGTCACCATCTATAACCCTACTTAACTTAGCAGCACCAACCAACTTCATTCCACCAAACACTATATGGGGATGTCATGAACTTGGCAATAGCCCTGAGGTGGTCAGTCACCATCTATAACCCTACTTAACTTAGCAGCACCAACCAACTTCATTCCACCAAACACTATATGGGGATGTCATGAACTTGGCAATAGCCCTGAGGTGGTCAGTCACCATCTATAACCCTACTTAACTTAGCAGCACCAACCAACTTCATTCCACCAAACACTATGAGGTGGTCAGTCACCATCTATAACCCTACTTAACTTAGCAGCACCAACCAACTTCATTCCACCAAACACTATATGGGGATGTCATGAACTTGGCAATAGCCCTGAGGTGGTCAGTCACCATCTATAACCCTACTTAACTTAGCAGCACAACCAACTTCATTCCACCAAACACTATATGGGGATGTCATGAACTTGGCAATAGCCCTGAGGTGGTCAGTCACCATCTATAACCCTACTTAACTTAGCAGCACCAACCAACTTCATTCCACCAAACACTATATGGGGATGTCATGAACTTGGCAATAGCCCTGAGGTGGTCAGTCACCATCTATAACCCTACTTAACTTAGCAGCACCAACCAACTTCATTCCACCAAACACTATATGGGGATGTCATGAACTTGGCAATAGCCCTGAGGTGGTCAGTCACCATCTATAACCCTACTTAACTTAGCAGCACCAACCAACTTCATTCCACCAAACACTATATGGGGATGTCATGAACTTGGCAATAGCCCTGAGGTGGTCAGTCACCATCTATAACCCTACTTAACTTAGCAGCACCAACCAACTTCATTCCACCAAACACTATATGGGGATGTCATGAACTTGGCAATAGCCCTGAGGTGGTCAGTCACCATCTATAACCCTACTTAACTTAGCAGCACCAACCAACTTCATTCCACCAAACACTATATGGGGATGTCATGAACTTGGCAATAGCCCTGAGGTGGTCAGTCACCATCTATAACCCTACTTAACTTAGCAGCACCAACCAACTTCATTCCACCAAACACTATATGGGGATGTCATGAACTTGGCAATAGCCCTGAGGTGGTCAGTCACCATCTATAACCCTACTTAACTTAGCAGCACCAACCAACTTCATTCCACCAAACACTATATGGGGATGTCATGAACTTGGCAATAGCCCTGAGGTGGTCAGTCACCATCTATAACCCTACTAATTAAGCCAACCCAAATTCTTCCCCCAAACCTATATGGGGATTGGGAAATTCAATTACCCTTGGGACAACCATTATCCCCTTAACTAAACCAACAATTCATCCCAAAAAATTTTGGGGATTTATAACCAATATGGGACCCAATTAACCCACTAACTAAGGACCCCAATTCACCAAACCTAATGGGGAGTCATGAACTTAAACCCTAGTTCACACCATTAAACCAACTTAATTGGACCAACAATTTCCAAACCCAAGGGGAGTCGAATTGGAACCCTTATGGCATTACCCCAAACCTATTAACAAACCCAATTACCAAAACTTATTCTAACTTAAGAGCCTTGGGCTTTCCCCCCAAACCCCATTAAATTCAGACCCAACCCTTACCCCTTAAAATAAAATTCAAAGCCATTCATTCCTCCAAAACTTTTTAAATTACAACCAACTTCTTCCCAAACATATTGGGATGTCTAACTTAAAAACCCAATTTTTCCCCCCAAAACCCTTTTTAATTCAACCCAACTTCATTCCAAACCCCCTATTGGGATGTCGAATTAAAAACCCTATTTCCCCCAAAACCTTTTTAAAAACCCCCAAACCCTTACATAAATCATAACTTGGAACCCTAAATTATTCCACCAAACCTATTTTCGAAACAAACTTACCCCTCCAAGGGGAAACTTGAATAGCCCTTTATTCCCCAAAAACCCCCAATTGAAAACAACTTTTCCACCAAACCATATGGGGATGTCATGAACCTTGAATAGCACCAAAATCATTAAAAACCCAATTGGGGGCAAACTTGCCAAACCAGGGGTCATCACCACTATACCCTAATTTGGCAAAACCCTTTTAAACCAATTCTTAACCATTTAAATTGCAATACCTTTTGGGGTCACACTTAAACCCCTTAATTGCAACACCAATTTATTCCACCAAAATTTAAGGGAGTTCATTCCAAACCATAGGGGTTCAACTTAAACCCATTATTAGCCCCAAACCATATTCCCCAAAAACTAAAATTTTATCCCAAACCCTAGGGGGTCAGTACCTTTATACCCTAATAGCAACCAATTTTCCCAAACCCTTAAAAAAACTTGGCAACCTATTTGGGATTCACTTAAACCACTTAATTGCAGCACCAACCAACTTCATTCCCCAAACACTATATGGGGAATTTAAAATAAACCCTGGGGTGTCATAACTTTAAACCCTTTACCCCCAACCAACTTCACAACCACAATTATTCCCCAAACCCTTTGGGGGTTTACCTTAAACCTATTAACACCCCAAACCCCCTAATTACAAAACAACCTTAATAGCCTGAGGGTTGTCAATCCAAAACCCCCAAAAAACCAACTTAACTTCACCCAACCAACTTATTACCAAAATAAGGGGTTGTCAACCTTAAACCCTTTACTTCATAACCCAATTCTTCCACCAAACCAATTTTCCAACCAAAAAGGGGGGAGTCAACCAAAACCCTATTAGCACCCCATAACCTTATTCCACCAAACCCAAAAATAAGGGGAATACCTTTGGGGGTCAGTCCCTTAAACCCCATTTACACACTAACCAAATTAATTCCACCAAACCAAATTATTACCAAACCCTAAGGGGAGTAAAACAAAAACCCTTTCCCGCACCAACCAAATTAATTCCACCAAGGAATTACCAAATTTTCCCCAAACCTAATTTGCAGACCCCAACCCTTTTAAAAATATAATTATGCCCAAAAACTTATTAAACACATTACATAACTTGAACAACCATTCCCCAAAAATTGGGGATGTCATGACCCGCAATTACCCCCTTAAGGGGTGTCAACTTAAAACTTATTCCCCCCAAATTATAAAAACAAATTATTCCCCCAAAAAATTGGGGATGCGATGCAATTTACCACCCAAAAACCCAAATTTTTTCAGAAAAACAACTTCATTCCCCCAAAACTATATGGGGATGTCATGACCCTTTAAAACTTATTCCCCCAAAAAAAATTTTTATAACTTGAACAACTTCATTCCCCAAAAACTATATGGGGATGATGAATTAAAAACTTATTCCCCCAAAACCCTTTTACTAAATTAAAAATTTACCCCCAACCATTTTCAAAAACAAATTATTACCCAAAAAATTTGGGGATGCTGAATTTCAATTTACCACCAAACCTATTTTGCAACCAACAAATTCATTCCACCAAACACTATTGGGGGTGTCATGAACTTGAACAATTCATTCCCCCAAAAACCCAATTTGCAGACCAACAACTTTATTCCCCAAACACTATATGGGGATGTCAGAACTTGAAAACTTATTCCACCAAACCTAAATTTTTTCAAAAACAACTTCATTCCCCAAACCTTTGGGGATGTCATGAACTTGCAATTACCCCCTTAAGGGGAGTCAACTTTAAAAAATTTTTTCCCCCCCACAAAAATTCATCCCAACAAATTATTACCCAAAAATTGGGATGCTGATTTCAATTTACCCCAAACCTAATTTGCAGAAAAACAACTTCATTCCACCAAACTATTGGGGGGTTAAACTTGAAAAACTTCATTCCACCAAACCTAATTTGCAGAAAAACAACTTCATTCCACCAAACACTATATGGGGATGTCAGAACTTGCAATTACCCCCTTAAGGGGTGTCAACTTAACAAATTATTCCACCAAACACTTAAATTTCAAACTTAAAAATTCCTAAAACCATAGGGTGGAAATTTCAATTTACCACCAAACCTATTTTGCAGACCAACAACTTCATTCCACCAAAACTATAGGGGATGTCATGAACTTGAAAACTTATTCCACCAAACCTAATTATTGGACCAACAACTTCATTCCACCAAACACTATATGGGGATGTCAGAACTTGAAAACTTATTCCACCAAACCTATTTGCAGACCAACAACTTCATTCCCCAAACACTATATGGGGATGTCATGAACTTGCAATTACCCCCCTTAAGGGGTGTCAACTTAACAAATTATTACCAAAAAAATAAATTCATCCCAACAAATTATTAAACATAATTTGGGGGGGGCTGATTTCAATTTACCCCAAACCTAATTTGCAGACCAACAACTTCATTCCCCAAACACTATATGGGGATGTCAGACCCTTTAAAACTTATTCCACCAAACCTAATTTGCAGACCAACAACTTCATTCCCCAAACACTATATGGGGATGTCAGAACTTGAAAACTTTTCCCCAAAAAAATATAATTATAACAACAACTTCATTCCACCAACACTATATGGGGATGTCATAAATTTCAATTAACCCCCCTTAAGGGGTGTCAAACTTAACAAATTATTCCACCAAAAACCAAATTTCATACCAACAAATTATTACCCAAAAAATTTGGGGATGCTGAATTGAACAACTTTATTCCCCAAACCTTTTAAAACAGACTTAACAACTTCATTCCCCAAAACCCATATGGGGATGTTGAAATTGAAAACTTATTCCCCCAAAAAAATATAATTATGACCCAACAACTTCATTCCACCAAACACTATATGGGGATGTCAGGGCTTGAAAACTTATTCCACCAAAAAATAAATTAGACCCAACAACTTCATTCCACCAAACACTATTGGGGGTGTCAATGAAAACCTTCCCCCAAAAACCCAAGGGGTTAAATTAACAAATTATTCCACCAAAAACCAATTATTCAAAAAACAAATTATTACCCAAAAAATTTGGGGATGCTGATTTCAATTTACCCCAAACCTAATTTGCAGACCAACAACTTCATTCCCCAAACACTATATGGGGATGTTAAAAATTTAAAACTTATTCCCCAAAAAAATATAATTATGACCCAACAACCTTTTTCCCCCCAATAGGGGATGTCAGACCCTTTCAATTACCCCCCTTAAGGGGTGTCAAACTTAACAAATTATTCCACCAAACAAATTATTCAAAAAACAAATTATTACCCAAAAAATTTGGGGATGCGATTTAAAAACACCACCAAACCTAAATTTTTCAGAAAAACAATTCATTCCACCAAACACTATATGGGGATGTCAGAACTTGAAAACTTATTCCACCAAACCTAATTTGCAGAAAAACAACTTCATTCCACCAAACACTATATGGGGATGTCATGAACTTGAAAACTTATTCCACCAAACCTAATTTGCAGAAAAACAACTTCATTCCACCAAAACTATAGGGGGTGTCATGAACTTGCAATTAACCCCCCTTAAGGGGTGTCAAACTTAACAAATTATTCCACCAAACACTTAAATTCAAAAAACAAATTATTAAACATAATTTGGGGGGGGCGAATTTCAATTTACCACCAAACCTAATTTGCAGAAAAACAACTTTATTCCCCAAAACCCATATGGGGATGTCAGAACTTGAAAACTTATTCCCCCAAAAAAATATAATTATAAGGAAAAAAATTCATTCCACCAAACCTAATTATTAGAAAACCCCCTTCATTCCACCAAACCTAATTATTAGGAAGAAAAAAATTCATTCCACCAAACCTATATGGGGGGGTAAACTTCAATTTCCCCCCCTATTCAAAAAAAACCCCCCAAAATTTATTAAACTTAATTTAAAAAACCCTTTTACAACACTATTAAATTAAAGGAAACCCCCTTCATTCCACCAAACCTATTATTAGAAAACCCCCTTCATTCCCCCAAACCCATAATTAAAGGAAACCCTTCATTCCACCAAACCTAATTATTAGAAGAAACCCTTTATTCCCCCAAAAAAATAATTATAAGGAAACCCTTCATTCCACCAAACCTAATTTGCAAAACAATTCATTCCACCAAACCTATATGGGGGGGCAAAAAACCATTCCCCAAATTTGGGGGGGGCAAACCCTTTTAAAAACCCCAAAATTTTAAAACATTATTCCCCCAATTGGCAAACCCCCCTTCATTCCACCAAACCTATATGGGGGGGCAAACCAATTTTCCCCAAAAAAATATAATTTCAAAATTGGAAAAAAATTCATTCCCCCAAAAAAATAATTTCTAACTTGGGAAACCCATTCATCACCACTATAATTCAACTTGCAACCCAAAAAACATTCCCCCAAACCTAAACAACTTGGCAATACCCATTCATCACCACTATAATCTTAACTTGCAACCCAATTCATTCCCCAAAAAATAAATTTCTAACTTGGCAATACCCATTCATCACCACTATAATCAACTTGCAACCCCAAAAAACATTCCCCCAAAAAAATAATTTCAAAATTGGCAATACCCATTCATCACCACTATAATCAACTTGCAACCCAAAAAACATTCCCCCAAAAAAATAATTTCAAAATTGGGAAAGCCCATTTATCACCACTATAATCTTAACTTGCAAAACCAATTTTCCCCAACACTATAATTTCAAAATTGGGAAACCCATTCATCACCACTATAATCTTAACTTGCAACCCCCAATTCATTCCCCCAAACTATAATTTCTAACTTGGGAAACCCATTCATCACCACTATAATCTTAACTTGCAACCCCAAAAAACATTCCCCCAAAAAAATAACATAACTTGGGAAACCCATTCATCACCACTATAATCTTAATTGCAACCCCAAAAAACATTTACCAAAAAAATAATTATAACTTGGGAAACCCATTCATCCCCCAAACCCTATTTTTAAAACAGACCAACCCCTTCATTCCACCAAACACTATAGGGGATGTCAGGAACTTCAAACCCTATGGAGTCAACTTAACCCCCTTAATTCACAAACCAAATTCCACCAAAAACTTAAAAAAAACTTGGAAAACCCCCATGGCATCACCACAAACCCTATTTTTAAAACAGCCAAACCCAAATTCATTCCACCAAACACTATATGGGGATGTCAGGGAAATTGGAAACCCCCATTCACACCTTATTCTTAACTTGCAACCCAATTCATTCCCCCAAAAAAATAATTTCAAAATTGGCAAACCATTCATCCCCCAAACCCTATTTTTAAAACAGACCAACCCAAATTCATTCCCCAAACACTATATGGGGGTGTCATGAACTTGGAAACCCCTTTTCCCCCACTATAAATTCTTGACCCAAACCCAAATTCATTCCCCAAACACTATATGGGGATGTCATGAACTTGGCAATACCCATGGAGTCAACTTAAACCCCCTTAATTCCACCAACCAAATTCCACCAAAAACTTAAAACAAACTTGGAAAAGCCCCCATGGCATCACCACAAACCCTATTAAGCAGACAACCCAAATTCATTCCACCAAACACTATATGGGGATGTCATGAACTTGGAAACCCCCATTAAAAAAATAAATTTTTTTAAGGACCAACCTTTTCCCCCCAAACTATATGGGGATGTCATGACCCTTTAAAACTTATTCCCCCAAAAAAATATAATTTCTAACCCTTAACAAATTCACCCCCAAAAACCCAATTATTCAAACCAACAAATTATTACCCCAAAAAATTTGGGGATGCTGATTTCAATTTACCACCAAACCTAATTTGCAGACCAAAAACTTCATTCCACCAAACACTATATGGGGATGTCATGAACTTGAACAATTCATTCCACCAAACCTAATTATTAGACCCAACAACTTCATTCCCCAAAAACTATAGGGGATGTCATGAACTTGGAAACCCCCATTCACACCCAAAATTCTTGACCAAACCCAAATTCATTCCCCAAACACTATATGGGGATGTCAGAACTTAAAACCCCTTTATTCCCCAAACCAAATTTGCAGACCAACAACATTCCCCAACTTTTATGAAATTTAAAACTTTTCCCCCAAATAATTTGGGGGGTCATAAATTAACAAATTACCCCCCCCCCAAAAAATTTATCCCAACAATTATTACCCAAAAAATTTGGGGATGCTGAATTTCAACCATCCAAAACCTAATTGGGGGCAAAAAACCTTCCCCAAAAAAAAATGATGCTTTAAAACCCCCATTTTTTCCCCCCCTATAATTATGACCCAACAACTTCATTCCACCAAACACTATATGGGGATGTCATGAACTTAAAACCCCCACACATATTTTCTTAAAAAAAAACCCCTTATTACCCAAAAATAAATTCAAAAACCCAAATTTTCCCCAATTTTACCAAAAATTCCCCCCAACAATTAAAAACCCAAGGGGGGGAAAAATTAAAACCTTTTTACCAACACTTAACAAAACTAAAATTCCCACCCAAAATTTAAAATGTTTAAAACCCCCAAACCCCCCCCAAAAATTATAACCCTTAACAACTTCTTTCCCCCAAAAACTATATGGGGGGTTTAATTCCAAACCCAAAATTTAAACCCAAAAAACCCCCCCCCAAAAAAATTCCACCAAAAACTATTATTATGTTAAACTTAAACCCCCACCCTTTTTAAAAAACTTGCTTAAAACCACCACCAAAAAATTTTTCGAACTTAACCCAAATTTACAAAACTTAAAATTATTACCCAAAAAAATTTTCCAAAAAAAATTCAAAATTGGGAAACCCTATTCAACCTTTAAAATTTTTAAATTAAACCAAACCTTTTTCCCCCCAAAATTATGGGGTGAAAACTTCAAAAAAACCTAATTGGGGGGCACCTTAAAACTTCCACCAAAAATTAGGGGGGGCAAAAAACCTTCACCACCCAAAAATATGGGGTGCAAACCCCGAAAATTTATCCACCAAAATATTTGCGACCAACAACTTATTCCCCCAAACACTTTGGGGTGTCAGAACTTAAAACTTATTCCCCAAATATAACTGACCCAACAACTTCATTCCACCAAACACTATATGGGGGTGTCATGATTCAATTTTTCCACCCAAAAAAATATAATTTAAAAAACTTTATTCCCCAAACACTATTGGGGGTTTTAAAACTTTTCCCCCAAAAACCCAAGGGGTGTCAACCTTAACCTTCTTAAAACTTAGGGGACAACCTTCAAATTTTTCCCCAAAATATATGGGGATGTCATGAACTTGAACAATTCATTCCCCAAACACTTATGGGGGGCAAACAAAATTTTTACCAAAACATATGGGGGAAATTAACTTTAAAATTTATTTACCAAACCTATTTCAGACCAACAACTTCATTCCACCAAACACTATATGGGGATGATGAACTTGAAAACCTTTCCCCCTAAATTTAAATTAACAACCATTCCCCAAAAACCTATATGGGGGTGTCATGAACTTGCAATTACCCCCCTTAGGGGTGTCAATTAACAAATTTTTCCCCCCAAAATTAAAAAACCCTTAAAACCCCCCCAAAAAAGCTGATTTCAATTTACCACCAAACCTTTTATGGGACTTTAAAAATTCATTCCACCAAACACTATATGGGGATGTCAAACTTGAAAACATTCCCCCAAAAAAATATAATTAAAACCCAACAACTTCTTCCCCAAAAAATATTGGGGATTAAAACTTCAATTCCCCCCAAATTATCCCCAAAATTCACCCCAAAATTTTATTCAAAATTAAAATTCACCCCAAACCTAATTTGGGGGGGGGAACTTAACCCTTAAACCCCAAAAAATTCAACCCAACCTTATAAACATAATTTGGGGGGGGCTGATTTAAATTTTTCCCCCCCAAAACCCATTTGCACCTTAAAATTTTCCCCAAAAAAGGGGGGGAATTAAAAACTTTTCCCCCAAAAAAATATAATTATAAAACAAATTCATTCCACCAAACACTATATGGGGAAAATTCCAAACCCAAATTTCCCCAAAAAAAAAATTTCCCAAAAAAACCCAAATTCCCCCCCCACTATTAAATTAGGGTTGGGAAAAACCCACACCAAAAAAATATAATTTCTAACTTGCCCCCCCCATTAAAAAAATGGGGTTAAATTCAAATTTAACATATAAAATTTTAAAAAAACAATTTTCCACCAAAACTTTTAACGGAAACTTTAAAATTCATTTCCCCCAAAAAATTTTTGCAGAAAAACAACTTCATTCCCCAAACACTATATGGGGATGTCAGAACTTCAAACCCCAAACACTATAATTAAAATTGAACAACCCTTTTTCCCCAAAAAAATTAAAAATTTTCAAAACTTAATTAAAATTTGAAAACATCCCAAAAACTTACCCCCAAAAAATTAAAAACCAAGGGGGGCAATTAAAACCCCATTTCCCCCCAAATTTAAAATTTTCCACCAAACACTATTAATTATGTTTCAACCCTTCCCCCCAACCTTAAGGGGTGTCAAATTAACAAATTATTCCCCAAAAAACTTAAAACAAACTTAAAAATTCCCCCAAAAAAATTTGGGGAATGCTTTCCCCAAAAAAAATTAAAACAGGACAAAACTTACCCCAAACACAAATTAGGGGTTAAACTTAAACCCCCACCAAAAATTAAATTGGAAAAAAAAATTCATTCCACCAAACACTATATGGGGATGTCATGACCTTGAACAACTTCATTCCTCCAAACACTATATGGGGATGTCATGACCTTGAACAACTTCAGATTCCTCCAAACACTATGGGGATGTCCTTGAACAACTCATTCCCCAAACACTATATGGGGATGTCATGAACTTGAACAACTTCATTCCACCAAACACTATATGGGGATGTCATGAACTTGAACAACTTCATTCCTCCAAACACTATATGGGGATGTCAGGAACTTGAACAACTTCATTCCACCAAACACTATATGGGGATGTCATGACCTTGAACAACTTCATTCCACCAAACACTATATGGGGATGTCAGGAACTTGAACAACTTCATTCCACCAAACACTATATGGGGATGTCATGAACTTGAACAACTTCATTCCACCAAACACTATATGGGGATGTCAGGAACTTGAACAACTTCATTCCACCAAACACTATATGGGGATGTCATGAACTTGAACAACTTCATTCCACCAAACACTATATGGGGATGTCAGGAACTTGAACAACTTCATTCCACCAAACACTATATGGGGATGTCATGACCTTGAACAACTTCATTCCACCAAACACTATATGGGGATGTCATGAACTTGAACAACTTCATTCCACCAAACACTATATGGGGATGTCATGACCTTGAAACTATCTACTACTTCATTAGAGACACATTCAGCTTTGTATAATGTGTATTCACATGGTTGCGGTAGTCTGAGTGTTGTATTATGTGTATTCATATGGTTGCGGTAGTCTGAGTGTTGTATTATGTGTATTCATATGGTTGTGGCAGTCTGAGTGTTGTATTATGTGTATTCACATGGCTGTGGTAGTCTGAGTGTTGTATTATGTGTATTCACATGGCTGTGGTAGTCTGAGTGTTGTATAATGTGTATTCACATGGCTGTGGCAGTCTGAGTGTTGTATAATGTGTATTCACATGGTTGTGGTAGTCTGAGTGGTGTATAATGTGTATTCACATGGCTGTGGTAGTCTGAGTGTTGTATAATGTGTATTCACATGGCTGTGGTAGTCTGAGTGTTGTATTATGTGTATTCATGTTGTTGTGGTAGTCTGAGTGTTGTATTATGTGTATTCATGTTGTTGTGGTAGTCTGAGTGTTGTATTATGTGTATTCACATGGTTGTGGCAGTCTGAGTGTTGTATTATGTGTATTCATGTTGTTGTGGTAGTCTGAGTGTTGTATTATGTGTATTCACATGGTTGTGGCAGTCTGAGTGTTGTATTATGTGTATTCATGTTGTTGTGGTAGTCTGAGTGTTGTATTATGTGTATTCACGTGGTTGTGGCAGTCTGAGTGTTGTATTATGTGTATTCATGTTGTTGTGGCAGTCTGAGTGTTGTATTATGTGTATTCACATGGTTGTGGCAGTCTGAGTGTTGTATTATGTGTATTCATGTTGTTGTGGCAGTCTGAGTGTTGTATTATGTGTATTCACATGGTTGTGGCAGTCTGAGTGTTGTATTATGTGTATTCATGTTGTTGTGGTAGTCTGAGTGTTGTATAATGTGTATTCACATGGTTGTGGCAGTCTGAGTGGTGTATAATGTGTATTCACATGGTTGTGGCAGTCTGAGTGTTGTATTATGTGTATTCATGATGTTGTGGTAGTCTGAGTGGTGTATAATGTGTATTCATGTTGTTGTGGTAGTCTGAGTGTTGTATTATGTGTATTCACATGGTTGTGGCAGTCTGAGTGGTGTATAATGTGTATTCACATGGTTGTGGCAGTCTGAGTGGTGTATAATGTGTATTCACATGGCTGTGGCAGTCTGAGTGTTGTATAATGTGTATTCACATGGTTGTGGCAGTCTGAGTGGTGTATAATGTGTATTCACATGGCTGTGGCAGTCTGAGTGTTGTATAATGTGTATTCACATGGCTGTGGCAGTCTGAGTGGTGTATAATGTGTATTCACATGGCTGTGGTAGTCTGAGTGTTGTATAATGTGTATTCACATGGCTGTGGCAGTCTGAGTGGTGTATAATGTGTATTCACATGGCTGTGGCAGTCTGAGTGTTGTATAATGTGTATTCACATGGCTGTGGCAGTCTGAGTGTTGTATAATGTGTATTCACATGGCTGTGGCAGTCTGAGTGTTGTATAATGTGTATTCACATGGCTGTGGCAGTCTGAGTGTTGTATAATGTGTATTCACATGGCTGTGGCAGTCTGAGTGTTGTATAATGTGTATTCACATGGCTGTGGCAGTCTGAGTGTTGTATAATGTGTATTCACATGGCTGTGGCAGTCTGAGTGTTGTATAATGTGTATTCATATGGTTGTGGCAGTCTGAGTGTTGTATAATGTGTATTCACATGGCTGTGGCAGTCTGAGTGTTGTATAATGTGTATTCACATGGCTGTGGCAGTCTGAGTGTTGTATAATGTGTATTCACATGGCTGTGGCAGTCTGAGTGTTGTATAATGTGTATTCACATGGCTGTGGCAGTCTGAGTGTTGTATAATGTGTATTCACATGGCTGTGGCAGTCTGAGTGTTGTATAATGTGTATTCACATGGCTGTGGCAGTCTGAGTGTTGTATAATGTGTATTCACATGGCTGTGGCAGTCTGAGTGTTGTATAATGTGTATTCACATGGCTGTGGCAGTCTGAGTGTTGTATAATGTGTATTCACATGGTTGTGGCAGTCTGAGTGTTGTATTATGTGTATTCATGTTGTTGTGGTAGTCTGAGTGGTGTATAATGTGTATTCACATGGTTGTGGCAGTCTGAGTGTTGTATTATGTGTATTCATGTTGTTGTGGTAGTCTGAGTGTTGTATAATGTGTATTCATGTTGTTGTGGTAGTCTGAGTGTTGTATTATGTGTATTCATGTTGTTGTGGTAGTCTGAGTGTTGTATAATGTGTATTCACATGGCTGTGGCAGTCTGAGTGTTGTATAATGTGTATTCACATGGTTGTGGTAGTCTGAGTGTTGTATAATGTGTATTCACATGGTTGTGGTAGTCTGAGTGTTGTATTATGTGTATTCATGTTGTTGTGGTAGTCTGAGTGTTGTATTATGTGTATTCATGATGTTGTGGTAGTCTGAGTGTTGTATTATGTGTATTCATGATGTTGTGGTAGTCTGAGTGTTGTATAATGTGTATTCATGTTGTTGTGGTAGTCTGAGTGTTGTATTATGTGTATTCATGTTGTTGTGGTGTGGTAGTCTGAGTGTTGTATTATGTGTATTCATGTTGTTGTGGTAGTCTGAGTGTTGTATAATGTGTATTCATGTTGTTGTGGTAGTCTGAGTGTTGTATAATGTGTATTCACATGGTTGTGGTAGTCTGAGTGTTGTATTATGTGTATTCATGTTGTTGTGGTAGTCTGAGTGTTGTATTATGTGTATTCATGATGTTGTGGTAGTCTGAGTGTTGTATTATGTGTATTCATGATGTTGTGGTAGTCTGAGTGTTGTATAATGTGTATTCATGTTGTTGTGGTAGTCTGAGTGTTGTATAATGTGTATTCACATGGTTGTGGTAGTCTGAGTGTTGTATTATGTGTATTCATGTTGTTGTGGTAGTCTGAGTGTTGTATTATGTGTATTCATGATGTTGTGGTAGTCTGAGTGTTGTATTATGTGTATTCATGATGTTGTGGTAGTCTGAGTGGTGTATAATGTGTATTCACATGGCTGTGGCAGTCTGAGTGTTGTATAATGTGTATTCACATGGTTGTGGCAGTCTGAGTGTTGTATTATGTGTATTCATGTTGTTGTGGTAGTCTGAGTGGTGTATAATGTGTATTCACATGGTTGTGGCAGTCTGAGTGTTGTATTATGTGTATTCATGTTGTTGTGGTAGTCTGAGTGTTGTATAATGTGTATTCATGTTGTTGTGGTAGTCTGAGTGTTGTATTATGTGTATTCATGTTGTTGTGGTAGTCTGAGTGTTGTATAATGTGTATTCATGTTGTTGTGGTAGTCTGAGTGTTGTATTATGTGTATTCATGTTGTTGTGGTAGTCTGAGTGTTGTATTATGTGTATTCATGTTGTTGTGGTAGTCTGAGTGTTGTATTATGTGTATTCATGTTGTTGTGGTAGTCTGAGTGTTGTATTATGTGTATTCATGTTGTTGTGGTAGTCTGAGTGTTGTATTATGTGTATTCACATGGTTGTGGCAGTCTGAGTGTTGTATAATGTGTATTCATGTTGTTGTGGTAGTCTGAGTGTTGTATTATGTGTATTCACGTGGTTGTGGCAGTCTGAGTGTTGTATTATGTGTATTCATGTTGTTGTGGTAGTCTGAGTGTTGTATTATGTGTATTCATGTTGTTGTGGTAGTCTGAGTGTTGTATTATGTGTATTCATGTTGTTGTGGTAGTCTGAGTGTTGTATTATGTGTATTCATGTTGTTGTGGTAGTCTGAGTGTTGTATTATGTGTATTCACATGGTTGTGGCAGTCTGAGTGTTGTATAATGTGTATTCATGTGTTGTGGTAGTCTGAGTGTTGTATTATGTGTATTCACGTGTTGTGGCAGGTCTGAGTGTGTATTATGTGTATTCATGTTGTTGTGGTAGTCTGAGTGTTGTATAATGTGTATTCATGTTGTTGTGGTAGTCTGAGTGTTGTATTATGTGTATTCCACATGGTTGTGGCAGTCTGAGTGTTGTATAATGTGTATTCATGTTGTATTGTGTTAGTCTGAGTGTTGTATTATGTGTATTCACATGGTTTGTGGCAGTCTGAGTGTTGTATTATGTGTATTCATGTTGTTGTGGTAGTCTGAGTGTTTGTATAATGTGTATTCATGTTGTTGTGGTAGTCTGAGTGTTGTATTATGTGTATTCATTGTGTTGTGGTAGTCTGAGTGTTGTATTATGTGTATTCATGTTGTTGTGGCAGTCTGAGTGTTGTATTATGTGTATTCACATGGTTGTGGTAGTCTGAGTGTTGTATTATGTGTATTCACATGGTTGTGGCAGTCTGAGTGTTGTATTATGTGTATTCATGTTGTTGTGGTAGTCTGTATTCACATGGTTGTGGTAGTCTGAGTGTTGTATTATGTGTATTCATGTTGTTGTGGTAGTCTGTATTCACATGGTTGTGGTAGTCTGAGTGTTGTATTATGTGTATTCATGTTGTTGTGGTAGTCTGAGTGTTGTATTATGTGTATTCATGTTGTTGTGGCTGTCTGAGTGGTGTATAATGTGTATTCACATGGTTGTGGAGTCTGAGTGTTGTATTATGTGTATTCATGTTGTTGTGGTAGTCTGAGTGTTGTATAATGTGTATTCACATGGTTGTGGCAGTCTGAGTGGTGTATAATGTGTATTCACATGGTTGTGGTAGTCTGAGTGTTTGTATTAATGTGTATTCACATGGTTGTGGCAGTCTGAGGTGGTGTATAGTGTGTATTCACATGGTTGTGGCAGTCTGAGTGTTGTTATTATGTGTATTCATGTTGTTGTGGTAGTCTGAGTGTTGTATTATGTGTATTCATGTTGTTGTGGTAGTCTGAGTGTTGTATTATGTGTATTCATGTTGTTGTGGTAGTCTGAGTGTTGTATAATGTGTATTCACATGGTTGTGGCAGTCTGAGTGGTGTATAATGTGTATTCACATGGTTGTGGTAGTCTGAGTGCTGTATAATGTGTATTCACATGGTTGTGGCAGTCTGAGTGGTGTATAATGTGTATTCACATGGTTGTGGTAGTCTGAGTGTTGTATTATGTGTATTCACATGGTTGTGGCAGTCTGAGTGAACACAGAGGATGACAAAGCTTAGATATTAAATCAAAATAGAGTCTGCTGTCCCGTGTATTTGATGTGTAAACTTGCATACTAAACTGTCCGACGGCTTTTGTACCATTGCTGTGGGGAGTTTGAAGGTAGACTTGGTTTTAGAACAGTGTATTCCCTGGGTGAATTTAAACACATAAGTCCCAGACATGTTGCATGAATTATTGCCTGGCATATTTTACTGCATCATGTCAGGTGCGTACTGCAGACATATATTATATGAATGAATAACACTTTAGCCGAAACACTTAAAACATGGTCACAGGTATTGGTCGAATGTTGAGAATCTGTTATCTCTGTGGTCATTTCATATTTACAACAAACTCTTTGTTTGCATAAAATGACTGGGACCACTTAATTGCTAATGCCTCACTATATTTGAGCAATCCTTTATTGTTCATTGAATACAGTGTATGCAACTTTTTTTGTTTGTTAATATTATGACCATAGTTCATATGTTGAGAAATCGACAAGGAGGGTGTTGTATAGTCTTTCGACTGCATAGGTATTCCGGAAGACTCTTGTCCACCCACATTGGAATATGTTCAGCTACGGGATTTGCTAATTGTCTTTCCGCTCTACCTATGTAAGTTACTTGGCAGTAAATCACACAACTTTGTTTGTGGGTCTCATCTCATCTCATCATGTTCCTCTTGTACCTTGCGGTGTCGAGGTGAAGTATAAACTTCGTGAGAGTGCCCGGTTATGGGCTTCGTATATCGACATTCCCATGGATTCTGTTATTCCCTCAGTCCAACGTTTACGTGGTCGGCCTCTTCCTCTGTTTCCATCTGGTCTGTACATCATTGCTTGTTGTGGCATGCTGTTGACTGGTAGCCTACTTGCATGGCCAAACCATTTGACTTGCTGCTTTCTAATAAAATCTAGAGCAGCTTTAACCCCTACTTTAGTCCTGATTTCTTCATTTCTGATCTTATCTCTTCTTGATACGTTGAGTATTCTTCTCAGAAACCTCATTTCTGTTGTTGTGATTTTTCTTTTCTCTTTTTCTGTCATTGTCCAGGTTTGGCATTGGTAGCAGAGAGTTGGTAGGAAGATTGTGTTGTAAAGTGCTTTCTTAGTAG
This sequence comes from Cepaea nemoralis, assembly GCA_014155875.1. Taxonomy (NCBI): domain Eukaryota; kingdom Metazoa; phylum Mollusca; class Gastropoda; order Stylommatophora; family Helicidae; genus Cepaea; species Cepaea nemoralis. The sequence continues at coordinate 28,919 of JACEFZ010023978.1, forward strand.
TTATTGATACATGTTTGTTCTTTAGTATTGGTGCCATTTGTCCAATGAGTTGATTTGCCTTATTGCACCTATTTTCGATCTCGTCTTCTGATCTGCCATTTGATGATATTATACTTCCTAGGTACTTGAAGCTCTTTACTTGTTTCAAGGGATGTTCGTTTAGGTGAATTGTTGCTGTTTGTTCTTCTTTAGTTATAGTCATTACCTCTGTTTTGCTTGTGCTAATTTTCATGTTATGTTCCCTACACATTTCGTTTAGACTATTCATGTGGTCTTGTAATTCAGCTTCTGATTTTGCTATTAGTGCTTGGTCGTCTGCAAACAGGAGTTCTCTAATGGTTAGATTTGCAGATGGTTCTTCTTCTGTGTTCTCGTCATGCGGTATTCTTGCTGTCTCTGCTTGGCTGGTTTCTTTACATATGTTGTCTATATATGTTATGAACAAGAGAGGGGACAGGACACAACCTTGTCGTACTCCAGATCTTATGGTGAAGGGTTCTGAGTGTTCTCCAGTTGCTCTCACTATGCATTCACTGTTGTTGTATAAACTTCTGCATAGGTTTGTTAGATGTGTACTCACTCCATATTGTTTAAGGATTTCCCACAGCTTGTTTCTATCTACCCTATCAAATGCCTTTTCTTGGTCGACAAAGGCTAAGTAGAGTGTTTCATTGAATTCAATTGATTTTTCTATAAGTTGTCTAAGAGCAAAAATGGCGTCTGTGCATCCTTTGTTTTTCCTAAATCCAAGCTGCGTTTCGCTTAGCTGGGGTTCTAAAGTAGTTCGTAATCTTTTTTCAAGAATTTTGCAAAATATTTTCCCAGTATGACTCAACAGTGAAATGCCTCTGTATTGTGTGCAATCTCTTTTGCTGCCTTTGTTTTTCCAAATTGGGATTGGGATTGTTTGTGGGTTTGGAGTCAAATACCTGATTTCCCCTAAGGTGTTCTGTTGCCCCTGTTTGCCTGGACCCATGAGGGAAGCAGAGAACAATAACCCTGCAACCCACTGTGCCTAGCACAAGAGAGGTAAACCTAAGGGTCAGTGTGAGACTGGTGACCTCGGTCAGAACACTCACCTGTAAATCCCAGACTAGGTTTTGCTTTATTGTAGGAGATGAGGGGGTGGAGGAAGGAAGGTATTTGGTGCAGGTGGCTTGTGATGCCTGTCCTTGTTGTTTGAGCATATTTTGTGTTGTGAATTCACATTGTTGTTTTACTGTTTGACATTTGTACTTGTTTGGTCGCAGACTATGGGGCAAGTATGTCTGTAGTCTGCCTGGCAAGTGAGAGGAAGTAGACACAAGTGCACATACAAATGGTAAGTCATTACTGGAGTTGGCAGTCAGGACTTAATGAGATATTTGATAGAGCATAGATACTTATCTCTTACAAGGACTTGCATGGGCATGCTATCTGGGACATGCTGGAGTGTGAGACACTGAGGCAGGGCATCTCTTGTTTTCAACAGCATCAGATGGGAGATGTGACCCAGCAGTAACACACAGGATGGGAGATGTTTTCCAACAGTAACACACAGGATGGGAGATGTGTCCCAGCAGTAACACACAGGATGGGAGATGTGTCCCAACAGTAACACACAGGATGGGAGATGTCACAGCAGTAGCACACAGGATGGGAGATGTGTCCCAGCAGTAACACACAGGATGGGAGAGACCAGAACTCCAGTAATTAGACATAGGCGTCAGATGGGAGCAGTAACACACAGGATGGGAGATGTGTCCCAGCAGTAACACACAGGATGGGAGATGTGTCCCAGCAGTAACACACAGGATGGGAGATGTGACACAGCAGTAACACACAGGATGGGAGAGACCAGAACTCCAGTAATTAGACATAGGCGTCTGATGGGAGCAGTAACACACAGGATGGGAGATGTGTCCCAGCAGTAACACACAGGATGGGAGATGTGTCCCAGCAGTAACACACAGGATGGGAGATGTGACACAGCAGTAACACACAGGATGGGAGAGACCAGAACTCCAGTAATTAGACATAGGCGTCAGATGGGAGCAGTAACACACAGGATGGGAGATGTGTCCCAGCAGTAACACACAGGATGGGAGATGTGTCACAGCAGTAACACACGGGATGGGAGATGTGTCACAGCAGTAACACACAGGATGGGAGATGTGTCGCAGCAGTAACACACAGGATGGGAGATGTGTCACAGCAGTAACACACAGGATGGGAGATGTGTCCCAGCAGTAACACACAGGATGGGAGATGTGTCACAGCAGTAACACACAGGATGGGAGATGTGTCCCAGCAGTAACATACAGGATGGGAGATGTGTCCCAGCAGTAACACACAGGATGGGAGAGACCAGAACTGGTTGTATAAAATGGGAAGCATCTGATGCAAATAGTCCCATTCATTGCAAGCTGGGGACATAATTGTAGGTCAGCATCGCAGAATGGATAAGAGTGCTGATGCTCAGTAACAGGTTCAACTCCTAGATCGTTAAGTAGGACTAAAATGTTGACTTCTCGTTCTTGACTTGAGGACATAAATTATAAGTACCTCTGAAGTCGGAGTGGGCGCGCATGATGGCGAGGGACACTGGTAATCAATCAGTCAATCAATCAGGTGCCATCTCCACAATGAAAGTTGGCTGCAATAGATCTCCAACACTGTCTCCTCCCCTGACTGTACAATCTGTCAGATTGATGTTCGTCCGTTTCTTGATATCTTCCCACTTGTATCATTGTCTACCTCTTGCTCGCTTGTCGTCAACCTTGCCCTCCATCCAGTATGGTTTTTATAAGAGTATTATGTCTTTTAACATGGCCAAAATATGTCACTTGCCTCTTTTTTTCATTTCATTCATCAACTCTTTTCATTCCAAGTTTTTCTAGAACTTCTGTATTTCATTGTTTTTGTTTCCATGAAATACCACATATTCGTCTATATATCCACAGACCTAGGGCCTCTGTTCGACTTTCTAGTTGCTTGTTCAAATAGGGGAAGAACAATGTGGGTTTGTAGAAGGAAAGGGTACAGTAAATGCTGTATATATGCTGCGGATCAGTTACTGAACGTGCTATAGAAGTAAACAAGGATATACATCTTTGCTTTATTGACTACATAAAGGCTTTTGATAGAGTTAATATCAACATGGTGGATAAGCTTGCAGATCTACAAAGTGATGGGAAAGACATTAGACTTATAAAAAACATATATTGGAAACGGCAAGCTGCCATAAGGATTGATAATGAAGTGGGACAATATCAACCTATTAAGAGAGGTGTTAGGCAGGGATGTGTGATGTCTCCAGATCTTTTTTCCCTATACTGTGAAAATATTTTCAGAAATGAAGAAGATATAAATGGAATCAGCATTGGAGGACGAAACATCAATAACATTAGATATGCAGATGATACTGTATTGATTGCAGACAATGAGCAGAATCTGCAACAATTAGTAGATGCGGTTGTTGTACACAGTGAGCAGCTGGGGTTGGAATTAAATTGTAAGAAGACGCAGGTTATGGTCGTCACTAGGAAGAACGAAGTATGACAATGTAATATACAAGTAAATGGGAATATTCTTCAACAAGTGAATCGATACAATTATCTCGGAACAGTCATAACATCTGATGGGAGATGCCTTGAAGAGATTAGAACAAGAATCGCCATGGCGAAAGTAGCCTTTAGCAAGATGAAAAACATTCTGACCAATAAAAAGATGTCAATTGAAACGAGAAAAAGAGTGTTGAGGGGATACATAGAGCCTGTTCTTTTGTATGGATGTGAAACTTGGACAATGTGCAGTCAAGCTGAAAAAACATCTGATGGCTGCAGAAATGTGGTTTATGAGGAAAATGCAAAGAATACCATGGACAGACAGAAAAACCAATGACCAAGTACTACAGGAGACAAATGAAAATCGTAAATTGATTAGAGAAATTAAACATAGTCAAAATTATTTGGACATGTTATGAGAAGAAATGGATTGGAGAACTTAGTGACAAGTGGCAAGATCGAAGGGAACAGATCAAGAGGAAGACTGAGAGGAAAATACCTGGATGGCTTGGCCACATGGCATGAATGAGATAGGAACACTGAGCTGATCCACGACTCTGGTGATCAAGTGAAATGGCGAGTCATGACCGCCCACGCTTTCCGGCATGGCACATGATTGATTGCTTGATTGTTCATTGTCCAGGCTTCCACGTCATACAGTAGTATGTATACGTAACATGTGACAATTCTCATGTTTAATGCGTTATTAATCTCTCTAGATGTTAACACTGATTTCATGCTGCTGAAAGCATTTTTGGCCATTCCAATTCTCTTTTTGATTTCTATTTCACTTCTACCATGATCTGTTATTACATGTCCAAGATAGGAGAAACTTGTTATTTGTTCTAGCATCTGCCCGTTTACTGTGATGTTCATTGGTGACCTTTCCTTTTCATTGCTAATTTTCATAGTTTTTTAAAAAAATGTTAATATCTAAGCCACGTTCTGCAATATTCCTGTTTACTTGTTCCACTAGGTTTTGTAACTCTTGCTCGCTTTCTGCTAGTAACATGGTATCGTCAGCATACCTAAGATTGCTTATGATTCTTCTATTGATGTTAAGTCCAGGCAGTTCAAATTGTTTAAAAATTCTTTCTGTGTTTAGGTTGAAGAGGTGTGGAGACAATACACACCCCTGCCGTACTCCTCCTTTTATCACTATGGGCAACGAATAATTATTTCCGCATCTAATAGACACCACTTGCTCCCAGTACAAGTTACTAATAAGTCTTATGTCCTTTCCATCTACTCCTATATCTTGAAGGCACGCAATTAGTTGTTCATGTTGTACTCTATCAAAAGCTTTCTTTTGTCTATAAACCAAACATATATATTTTTCTGAACTTCTATATATTTTTCAGTTAACATCCTCAATCAGACTATTCCTTATCTGGTGCCACTGTTTTTGTGGAACCCAAATTGTTCTTCAGCTACTTCCTCATCTATTTTATGTTGAATTCTTTCTTGTATGACCTTGAGTAGTATCTTAGTTATATGTCTCCTTAAGCTAATAGTTCTGTAATCCTCACAATCAACACCTCTTGGCTTCTTGGGTAGTGTGATGAAAATTTATGTTTTCAAATCCTTTGGTATTATATATATCATTACATAATTCTATGATAGTGTCAATGCCAAAGCTGGATAAGGATTTTATCATCTCTGTTATCTTGTCAGAACCTGCCACCTTTTCTTCTGTTATCTGACATGGTAATAAGTAAAGCTAATCCACAAGCAAACATCCCTCCAGTGCATGTGAAATAGCAGCACATGTATAGACTATGTTTGAGTTCAAAGCCAGTGAGAGCAAACAAACAATTGCTTGCATGTTACATAGAAGCAGTTTTAATATCTCGCTCTGAACACATTCCATGGAAGCCACAAACATGTGCATTTGCTGGATAAATACCATGAAGGTTACTATACCATGACAGTTACCATACCATGAGTTACCATACCATGACAGCCAAAATCAGTAATGTAAATGTTTTGAGAAAGGTTAAGACACAAAGACAACTTGTCTCAGACATCAGAAGGAGGCTGAAGCACAAAGACAACTTGTCTCAGACATCAGAAGGAGGCTGAAGCACAAAGACAACTTGTCTCAGACATCAGAAGGAGGCTGAAGCACAAAGACAACTTGTCTCAGACATCAGAAGGAGGCTGAAGCACAAAGACAACTTGTCTCAGACATCAGAAGGAGGCTGAAGCACAAAGATCACATACTCTAGGAAGAGCCGTTGTCATTTGGTGGCTACACTGAGAGGAAAACTGGAAAATATTGTCCCACTTGGAGCAGTTTATGGACAGATATAGAGGAAGACAGTTACAGAAGATTCTTAACAGCCTTTCATTCTGATGTTGGAAATATCAGCACCCTGATTGATACATCCTGTTGGAGATTGTCAGGTTAAAAGGTTAAAATAAGATTGTCTTTCTGTAGAGGTTAATATTAAAAGATACAATTATATTGTGTGTGTTTCTGTACATACTACAGGTGCAAGGTAAAACTATGATGTGCATTTCTGTAGAGGTGAATGGTGCAAGGTAAAACTATGATGTGTGAATCTGTAGAGGTGAATGGTGCAAGGTAAAATTATGCTGTGTTTCTGTAGAGGTGAATGGTGCAAGCTAAGATTATGATGTGTGAATCTGTAGAGGTGAATGGTGCAAGGTAAAACTATGATGTGCATTTCTGTAGAGGTGAATGGTGCAAGGTTAAAATACTGTGTTTCTATAGAGGTGAATTGTGCAAGGTTAAAATACTGTGTTTCTGTAGAGGTGAATTGTGCAAGGTTAAAATACTGTGTTTCTGTAGAGGTGAATGGCGCAAAGTTAAAATACTGTTGTTTCTAGAGAGGTGAATGGTGCAAGGTTAAAATACTGTGTTTCTGTAGAGGTGAATGGTGGAAGGTTAAAATACTGTGTTTCTGTAGAGGTTAATGGTGGAAGGTTAAAATACTGTGTTTCTATAGAGGTGAATTGTGCAAGGTTAAAATACTGTGTGTTCTGTAGAGGTGAATTGTGCAAGGTTAAAATACTGTGTTTCTGTAGAGGTTAATGGTGGAAGGTTAAAATACTGTGTTTCTGTAGAGGTTAATGGTGGAAGGTTAAAATACTGTGTTTCTATAGAGGTGAATTGTGCAAGGTTAAAATACTGTGTTTCTGTAGAGGTGAATAGTGTAAGGTTAAAATACTGTGTTTCTATAGAGGTGAATTGTGCAAGGTTAAAATACTGTGTTTCTGTAGAGCTTAATGGTGGAAGGTTAAAATACTGTGTTTCTATAGAGGTGAATTGTGCAAGGTTAAAATACTGTGTTTCTGTAGAGGTTAATGGTCGAAGGTTAAAATACTGTGTGTTCTGTAGAGGTGAATTGTGCAAGGTTAAAATACTGTGTTTCTGTAGAGGTTAATGGTGGAAGGTTAAAATACTGTTTCTCAATAGAGGTGAATGGTGCAAGATTAAAATACTGTGTTTCTATAGAGGTGAATGGTGCAAGGTTAAAATACTGTGTTTCTGTAGAGGTGAATGGCGCAAAGTTAAAATACTGTGTTTCTAGAGAGGTGAATGGTGCAAGGTTAAAATACTGTGTTTCTGTAGAACCGGTCTCTGTGGCTAAGGGCTTGCGAACGCGGTTTGTGAGCCCGTATACCCGGGTTCGAAACACGGCGATGCTGGTTTTTTCGAAAAAGGTATAGGGGCCGGTCGTTCAGAAAGCAATGGCAAACTACTGAACGTAACACTTGCCTAGTACATCAACAGCAACTGAAAATGCTGGTGTTGACTGCAACGTCCCGTAAGGGATACGCAACACAAGAAGAATGGTGCACGGTTAAAATACTGTTTCTGTAGAGGTGAATGGTGCAATGTTAAAATACTGTGTTTCTGTAGAGGTGAATGGTACAAGGTAAAATTATGCTGTGTGTTCTGTAGAGGTGAATGGTGCAAGGTAAAATTATACTGTGTGTTCTGTAGAGGTGAATGGTGCAAGGTAAAATTATACTGTGTGTTCTGTAGAGGTGAATGGTGCAAGGTAAAATTATACTGTGTGTTCTGTAGAGGTGAATGGTGCAAGGTAAAATTATACTGTGTGTTCTGTAGAGGTGAATGGTGCAAGGTAAAATTATACTGTGTGTTCTGTAGAGGTGATTGGTGCAAGGTAAAATTATACTGTGTGTTCTGTAGAGGTGAATGGTGCAAGGTAAAATTATACTGTGTGTTCTTTAGAGGTGAAATTGGTGCAAGGTAGAATTAAGTACTGTGTGTTCTGTAGAGGGTGAATGGTGCAAGTAAAATATACTGTGTGTTCTGTAGAGGTGATTGGTGCAAGGTAAAATTATACTGTGTGTTCTGTAGAGGTGAATGGTGCACAATTAAAATACTGTGTGTTCTGTAGAGGTGAATGGTGCAAGATTAAGATACTGTGTTTCTATGGAGGTGAATGGTGCAAGAATTAAAAGTACTGTGTTTCCTGTGAGAGGTGAGTGGTGCAAGATTAAAGTACTGTGTGTTCTGTAGAGGTGAATGGTGCACAATTAAAATACTGTGTGTTCTGTAGAGGTGAATGGTGCAAGATTAAGATACTGTGTTTCCTATGGAGGTGAATGGTGCAAGATTAAAGTACTGTGTGTCCTGTAGAGGTGAGTGGTGCAAGATTAAAGTACTGTGTGTTCTGTAGGTGAGTGGTGCAGAGATTAAAGTACTGTGTGTTCTGTAGAGGTGATGGTGCAAGATTAAAGTACTGTGTGTTCTGTAGAGGTGATGGTGCGAGATTAGAGTACTGTGTTTCTATGGAGGTGAATGGTGCAGATTAAAGTACTGTGTGTCCTGTAGAGGGTGAGTGGTGCAAGATTAAAGTACTGTGTGTTCCTGTAGAGGTGAATGGTGCAAGATTAAAGTACTGTGTGTCCCTGTAGAGGTGAATGTGCAAGATTAAAGTACTGTGTGTTCTGTAGGAGGTGATGGTGCAAGATTAAAGTACTGTGTGTTCTGTAGAGGTGAATGGTGGAAGATTAAAGTACTGTGTGTCCTGTAGAGGTGAATGGTGCAAGATTAAAGTACTGTGTGTTCTGTAGAGGTGAGTGGTGCAAGATTAAAGTACTGTGTGTCCTGTAGAGGTGAATGGTGCAAGATTAAAGTACTGTGTGTCCTGTAGAGGTGAGTGGTGCAAGATTAAAGTACTGTGTGTCCTGTAGAGGTGAATGGTGCAAGATTAAAGTACTGTGTGTCCTGTAGAGGTGAGTGGTGCAAGATTAAAGTACTGTGTGTTCTGTAGAGGTGAATGGTGCAAGATTAAAGTACTGTGTGTTCTGTAGAGGTGAATGGTGCAAGATTAAAGTACTGTGTGTCCTGTAGAGGTGAGTGGTGCAAGATTAAAGTACTGTGTGTTCTGTAGAGGTGAATGGTGCAAGATTAAAGTACTGTGTGTTCTGTAGAGGTGAATGGTGCAAGATTAAAGTACTGTGTGTTCTGTAGAGGTGAATGGTGCAAGATTAAAGTACTGTGTGTTCTGTAGAGGTGAATGGTGCAAGATTAAAGTACTGTGTGTCCTGTAGAGGTGAATGGTGCAAGATTAAAGTACTGTGTGTTCTGTAGAGGTGAGTGGTGCAAGATTAAAGTACTGTGTGTTCTGTAGAGGTGAATGGTGGAAGATTAAAGTACTGTGTGTTCTGTAGAGGTGAGTGGTGCAAGATTAAAGTACTGTGTGTTCTGTAGAGGTGAATGGTGCAAGATTAAAGTACTGTGTGTCCTGTAGAGGTGAATGGTGCAAGATTAAAGTACTGTGTGTTCTGTAGAGGTGAGTGGTGCAAGATTAAAGTACTGTGTGTCCTGTAGAGGTGAATGGTGCAAGATTAAAGTACTGTGTGTTCTGTAGAGGTGAGTGGTGCAAGATTAAAGTACTGTGTGTTCTGTAGAGGTGAATGGTGGAAGGTAAAATGATGCTGTGTGTTTCTGTACAGGTGATTGGGGCCATGGTTGTGAATCGGCGTATCATGAGAAGGGTCACTCATTGACACCCAGCCATGAAGCCACCATCAACTGTGGAAGCCAGGGTAGCCGAGGAGCTGCGCAACTGGTTGTCTTCGGAGCTGGAGCAGCTCGATGCTTCAAATACAAAGTAAGCGTCTAATGTATTTCAAATCTCAGTTCTACAATTCAAATCAACTCTATTTTCTAACCATTGTGATGATGTACAGCAAAACGTGAAACACTTAACATTATTAGAAAATAAACTAAAACTTAATTTGAATAACAAAGACACAAAAAATAAATTGCACGATTTATTGCCAGGCATATTTCACTGCATATCGTCAGGTACATACTGCAGAAATCACACAACGTAAACTAATTAGATTAATCCTTCCAGCTGAAATATACAACACACTTATTCACACAGTAGCTTGAATTGTCTACCACAGTAATTTTAAATTGACAATCATGTCTCTTTGTTTCCACATAGTTGGTTCCTGTAAATGAATGATGATTGCTTCTGCCAGCTTTAGCATGTGACCATTTTGTCTGTTAAAGAACACCCAAAATGAATTGTCCCTGTCGATCACGCGACTGGTTTCCAAAATGTGCTGTCCAATTGATGACATAGGTCTGTGGTGTGTAGGCTTGGCCAAGTTCCCAAAGTCTGTGTTTATTATTCTGTCAATCCAGTTGGGTATGTGTTTGACAACCCTGTTATTCAACTGCCTCTCTGTTCTGCAGATGTAGATAGATTGGCACCTGCATGTAAATTGATAAATGTAATTGGATTTGGTGTACAGAGGTACATGTTCTTTTATTGCTGGGATGGGTATTGTCAGTTGCTAAAGTCTAATGCAACTTTTTTTTGACTTTTTCTATCTTTTATGGAGTGTCAGAATAACAGTTTGGTTTAATATATTTCAATTTATACTTTTAAAATTTTACCAAGATATGTGCTGAGTGTAGAAAGTTCAATCGAACTACACAAATACTTTGTGTAACTGCTGAGCAAACTAGATTTATTTCTTAGAAATGTCGAGTCAGCATTGAATGAGGTAGTGAAACTCAGTGCGTGCAGATACCAACATTGAGATAATTATATTTGATATTCTTGCAGCCAGTTTGCTCATCATGTGGTCACCATTTTGTTGCACGAGGACCTGGACATTGAAGACGAACCTCTTAGCGCTGGCGATGACATCCTACGTGATATTTATAGCATCAGAAGGGGCAAAACCCGGGACAAACAGAAGAAAGCAGCTGTCCAGTTTTTGCGCAGTGCTGTTTGTTGCGTGAGTATTGTTCTGTGTATGAAAGCTGTTTGCTTGTTTGAAATGTTAGTTTCACAAGAGGAATTCACTGAAATGTCAAGGATCATCTGTGATTATGTTTTGTTTGTTTTTGTTGTTTTCCCTATTGTTTATGCAATCAAATTTTGTTGTTGATGAAAAGAAAATCATCTTCTGTTAATCTCCATACAGTGCATATTTTGGTCACTGAGTTGAAACTGCTCAGAAACCTGAAGTTACAGTGGAAGGTCTGTTTGAACACCTTAATGATTGTGACCTATATATTCTGACAACAGGTGGTCAAAGACGAGGCTGATATATCTTGGTTGAATACTGAAAGTTGGAGGACTAACATAATGCTGATACCACAAATAAGTCAACGTAAAATATGACAGCCGATCTCCCTGGCATAGGGGTTAACGTCTTTCTCCGTAATCCCGTGCATTCTCGTGATTAATGCAGCTGCGCGAGAATCGGTAGCGGTTCATGCCGCACTGGTAACTTGGGGTATGTGAGCCGGAAAGCAATGGCAAACTACTGAGCGTAATCTTGCCTAGTACATCTACAGCAGTTGAAAAATGCTGGTGTTGACTGTAACGTCCTGTAAGGGATATGCAACATTAAAAAAAATTATGACAAGAAAACATGACAAATAAAAGACGGTCTTCTTCAACCCAGACAAATAAGAAAAACAAAATTTCTTTGTAGTAAAAACATAAATATAATCCACAAACAGTAATCTGAACATAACTAATAATAATAATAGTTGTCATAAAAACAGAAGTCCAGAAAATAACAATAATAGTTGTCATAAAAACACAAGTCCAGAAAATAAACCAAAGCAAGAAGTTGGGGTGAATGTGGTAGTGCATGAAATTAGGACAAACATGTGTGGAAGTACTTACTCACACACACATGAAAGCACGCATACACGCAATTTGTAGCATGTATTGGTTGAGCACATGCATATTAATGAATACCCATATGTATACTTACACCTGAACACATACACACTCACACTTATACACTCACACTTACACACTCACACTTACACAAGGTCCGAGGATGGATTAGTTCTAAAAAATGTTGGGTATGAATCCTTGTTGGACGGAGAATGCCCATGTTGTGAATGAGACCGTTCTTGTTGTTGTTGTTTGTGTTCGTTGGCTTGAGCTCCAACGCGAAGTCCTGTATGTTGGATGAAGGCATCTTGTTGTCCAACATCAGTGTGATGTCATACAGGACCTGATGTTTGCGTGAGTATCCGTTGTCCCATGTCTGGCTTATTGGTGTGCAGACTGGTGGTTCCTCGCCGTACAGGCAGACACTCTCCGACTTCGGAGGAATCGGCGATCCTATTGACTTTAGCCAGGACCCCGAAGGGACCTGTTGCCCGGGACGCTCGACGAGGACGCGTCAATAGGTCTTGGCCAGTATATAGCCCGGCCCTGGTGCCTTGGAAACACCTCTGCGTCCCAGACCGTTCTTAAACATAAGATGAATAGTGTGGCCACTGGAGCCAGATTGTATGGCAGTGGCAGATGTCTCAGTTGAGGTCTGCAGATCTGTTTGAATGGAAAGTTCAGGAAGCCCTGATTATGTGTGGGGGGAAGGGGGTAAAAAGTTGTATGCAAATTGCCAGCAATCAGCAGAAAACAATGACATTCTACTTGTCCTTTCTTGGACCATGTACACAACAACAACAACTAAGCAGAAAGCCCATGTTCACATGCCAGTGAAATCACCAACAGCTGACAGACATAGTTAAGTGAGAACAAAGATGGACTCATGTGATCATCTCAAACCATGACGACACAGACGGATTCATGTGGTCATCTGAGTTCATGACAAAACAGAGACGAATTCGTGTGGTCATAAGTTCATGACGACACAGAGACGGATTCATGTGGTTATCTGAATTCATGACGACACAGAGACGGATTCATGTGGGCATCTGAGTTCATGACGACACAAAGACGGACTCATGTGGTCATCTGAGTTCATGATGACACAAAGACGAATTCATATGGTCATCTGAGTTCATGATGACACAAAAATGGATTCATGTGGTCATCTCAGTTCATGATGACACAAAGATGGATTCATGTGGTCATCTCAGTTCAAACCATGTTGACACAGACGGATTCATGTGGTCATCTGAGTTCATCATGATGACAGACGGATTCATGTGGTCATCTGAGTTCATGATGACACAGACGGATTCATGTGGTCATCTGAGTTCTAACCATGTAGAAACAATTCTGTTTCAGAATGACCCTGGTGAGGCAGACATTCAAGGAGTTGTTGACGAACTGATGGTCAAAATTGAGGAAACTAAGATCAGAATGAACAGCAAGTGTAGCCCCAAGCGAAGTAAGTCTTTGATTTATCACTTGTGTAGTTATGTCAACATGTTGGCTTTGTGGTGCCGATGAGCAGTCCAAGGAGAGTAAGTCTTTGATTTATCACTTGTGTAGTTATGTCAACTTTTGAGGTTTTGGTGCCGATGAGTAGTCCAAGGAGAGTAAGTCTTTCAGTTAACTGACTTTTTAAAGGTTTGGAAAAGATTAAAGTAGAGAGGATCAACTTCATTGCAGTGTTTTATCTCATCTGGGTTGGTCATTCTTCGCAGAACAGGAGGGAGATGAGAGGGATCTAAGGTCAGCATCTCTGGGCTAACAGATGAGGGAGTTCTGAGATCAACATCACTGAGCTAACAGATGAGGAAGATCTGAGGTCAGAATCACTGGGATAACATGAGGGAGATCTGAGGTCAGCATTGCAGGGCTAATAGATGAGGGAGATCTGAGGTCAGAATCACTGGGCTAACAGATGAGGGAGATCTGAGGTCAGCATCATTGTGCTAACACGAGCGGAGATCTGAGGTCAGAATCACTGGGCTAACAGATGAGGGAGATCTGAGGTCAAATCAATGCGCTATCACAAGGGGAGATCTGAGGCCAGAATCACTGGGCTAACAGATGAGGGAGATCTGAGGTCAGAATCACTGGGCTAACAGATGAGGGAGATCTGAGGTCAGAATGACTGGGATAACATGAGGGAGATCTGAGGTCAGAATCACTGGGATAACAGATGAGGGAGATCTGAGGTCAGAATCACCGGGCACGCTGCCCCCCTGTTTAAAAAATGTAAAAAGATTGTAAATACAATTCAAATATTAGTTGCGTAAGCATACATAGTTAAAAGTGGAGCACCCAGGTGTATGACACTCTAGCACATTATAGGGAAATGCTTGGCTCCATGTTCCACGACTGACTCACATAATGTAGGTTATGGTTAGCATCACCTGGTCCTGGCAAGATATATGTTTGGTAGCAATTGTTTGTCCTAGGATCAGTACTAGGTTAGTCCTAGTAGGACCACCAGTCTGGCAAGTGTGTACACTAGCATTTCTACCTTCTGTGTGCAGGTGGCAGGTGTGTACACTAGCACTCCTACCTTCTGTGTGCAGGTGGCAAGTGTGTACACTAGCACCCCTGCCTCCTGTGTGATGGTGGAAAGTGTGTACTCTAGCACCCCTGCCTCCTGTGTGCAGGTGGCAAGTGTGTACACTAGCACTCCTACCTTCTGTGTGCTGGTGGCAAGTGTGTACACTAGCACTCCTACCTTCTGTGTGCTGGTGGCAAGTGTGTACACTAGCACTCCTACCTTCTGTGTGCTGGTGGCAAGTGTGTACACTAGCATTCCTGCCTCCTGTGTGCAGGTGGCAGGTGTGTACACTAGCACTCCTGCCTTCTGTGTGCTGGTGGCAAGTGTGTACACTAGCACTCCTGCCTTCTGTGTGCTGGTGGCAAGTGTGTACACTAGCGCTCGTGCCCTCTGTGTGCTGGTGGCAAGTGTGTACACTAGCACTCCTGCCTTCTGTGTGCTGGTGGCAAGTATGTACACTAGCACTCCTGCCCTCTGTGTGCTGGTGGCAAGTGTGTAGTGTACACTAGCACTCCTGCCTTCTGTGTGCTGGTGGAAAGTGTGTACTCTAGCACCCCTGCCTCCTGTGTGCAGGTGGCAGGTGTGTACACTAGCACGCCTGCCTTCTGTGTGCTGGTGGCAAGTGTGTACACTAGCACCCCTGCCTCCTGTGTGCAGGTGGCAGGTGTGTACACTAGCACTCCTGCCTTCTGTGTGCTGGTGGCAAGTGTGTACACTAGCGCTCGTGCCCTCTGTGTGCTTGTGCCATTTAGATATTTATTCCAGCATCCCAGGTATTTACATGATAAATCCAGGTGTGAGAACATGACAGATCCCAGGTATAAATGTGTACATGACACATCCCAGGGTAACATATTAAATGCTAGGAACAAATTATTCTCGTTGAGATGTTTTGTTGTCTTGCTAGCAAGTGGATATTATCAGACCTCATGTACATGTGTTCTCTGATCTCTGTGCAGTTTCAGTCAATGGACACAACTCATTTCGGCAGCCTGGAACCAGGAGTGACTTGCATGACAGAGAGAGGTAAGCATTCTGGTATCACTGAATGTCATTTCATGCCAGTTGGTGCCAACAACTATTGAATGCAAGGACGCAAAGCTTAGAGAATAAATGAAGCAACAATCTTTATTTTTAAAGGGTTAAGAATTGGGCACACAAGCCTGTCTAATATTCTGATCTCACTCTCTCCTTTCTGCAAGGTGTGGAATGCGCCTGGCCCTGCAGCCAGCAGTGTTGAGATCGGCTAACCTCTCCCAGAAGGGGTGAAAATTAGTAGCCTCCCGATGACCCGCAGACTACACAAGCCAACCCCCACCTCCACGTGGTGCAGACAGGGAACGGTCATGGGCTAAAGGGGCTATGGCTCGCCATAAGGGATAGACTCCCTGTGGTCAGATTTGTGTCCTAAACCTGTGACTGGCCTAGCAAGCCGGCAGGGGATCTTCATACTGCTCGTAGAAAAACTAAGAAGTATAAACGGACTGATTCAACCATGTTTGGGTAGAGCAACAGACACCACGAGACTGGGGAAATGCCATAATTATCCCAATTTGGAAAAACAAAAGGGATTGCACACAATACAGCGGCATTTCACTGTTGAGTCATACTGGGAAAATATTTTGCAAAATTCTTGAGAAAAGACTACGAACTACTATAGAACCCCAGCTAAGCGAAACACAACTTGGATTTAGGAAAAACAAAGGATGCACAGATGCCATTTTTGTTCTTATACAACTTATAGAAAAATCAATCGATTTCAATGAAACTCTACTTAGCCTTTGTCGACCAAGAAAAGGCATTTGATAGAGTAGATAGAAATAAGCTGTGGGAAGTCCTTAAATAATATGGTGTGAGTACACATCTAACAAACCTATGTAGAAGCTTGTATAACAACAGTGAATGCATAGTGAGAGCAACTGGAGGACACTCAGAACTCTTCACCATAAGATCTGGAGTACGACAAGGTTGTGTCCTGTCCCCTCTCTTGTTCATAACATATATAGACAACATATGTAAAGAAACCAGCCAAACAGAGACCGCAAGAATACCGCATGACGAGAACACAGAAGAAGAACCATCTGCATATCTAACCATTAGAGAACTCCTGTTTGCGGACGACCAAGCACTAATAGCAAAATCAGAAGCTGAATTACAAGACCACATGAATAGTCTAAACGAAATGTGTAGGGAACATAACATGAAAATTAGCACAAGCAAAACAGAGGTAATGACTATAACTAAAGAAGAAAAAACAACAATTCACCTAAACGAACATCCCTTGAAACAAGTAAAGAGTTTCAAGTACCTAGGAAGTATAATATCATCAAATGGCAGATCAGAAGACGAGATCGAAAATAGATGCAATAAGGCAAACCAACTCATTGGACAAATGGCACCAATACTAAAGAACAAACATGTATCAATAACTACTAAGAAAGCACTTTACAATACAATCTTCCTACCAACTCTATGCTACCAATGCCAAACCTGGACAATGACAGAAAAAGAGAAAAGAAAAATCACGACAACAGAAATGAGATTCCTGAGAAGAATGCTCAACGTATCAAGAAGAGAGAAGATCAGAAATGAAGAAATCAGGACTAAAGTGGTTATAGCAGCACTAGATTTTATTAGAAAACAGCAAGTCAAATGGTTTGGCCATGCAAGTAGGTTACCAGTCAACAGTATACCACAACAAGCAATGATGTACAGACCAGATGGAAACAGAGGAAGAGGCCGCCCACGCAAATGTTGGATGGAGGGAATAGCAGAGTCCATGGGAATATCAATACATGAAGCCCATAATCGGGCACTCTCACGAAGTTTATACTTCACCTCGACACCGCAAGGTACAAAAGGAATATGATGAGATGAGAGATGAGATGAGACTCTCTCCTTTCATAGATTACTTCATTCATACTAGACTTGTATGGTTAATCTTAACAACAATATATGCATTATAATTGCGTGGAGAGTGTCAAAACATCATTGTTATATAACTCACACTAATTATTATGGTAAAAGTGGTTTAGTTTAGTTTACTCGATGGATCAACATCACAGCACACGGGTGCAACCGATAGTGCTCCGTTCTCCCCCTACCTCAAACCTGAGTCTGGAGAAACTCAGCTCAGTGCACAAACTTCGTAGCACCGGCGAGGATCCTGAAATACTTTAGGTAGATTTGTAACTCAAAATTTTGCCCGGACAGTGCCATTGGGCTACTCTTTTTTGATTTCCAACTGCAAGGGATTCTTTACGTGCGCAACAATACAATGGGTGTCCGATCTCACTACCCAGAGACCAGGGGAAATGTTATTACTAGAAGCCTATGAGAAAAAATCCAGGTCATCACCGGGGCTTGAACCCGGGACCTCCAGCACTCGAGGTGGACACCATATCTCGAGACCACACAGCCCCTCGATGGTAAAAGTGGTAAATGGCTAAGTGAAATATATAATAGAAAAAGATTGAAGAATGCTTAATCTGCTAGGATTTTTTAAAGGGCACATGTAGTCTGTACCAAGATAGTGTTGATGCAGCTTGCGATTGTGTGTGACGAGGTTGGTGGTGATTGTGTGTGACGAGGTTGGTGGTGATTGTATGTGACGAGGTTGGTGGTGATTGTGTGTGACGAGGTTGGTGGTGATTGTGTGTGACGAGGTTGGTGGTGATTGTGTGTGACGAGGTTGGTGGTGATTGTGTGTGATGAGGTTGGTGGTGATTGTGTGTGACGAGGTTGGTGGTGATTGTGTGTGACGAGGTTGGTGGTGATTGTGTGTGACAAGGTTGTTGGTGATTGTGTGTGATGAGGTTGGTGGTGATTGTGTGTGACGAGGTTGGTGGTGATTGTGTGTGACGAGGTTGGTGGTGTCTTTGATTCGCTGGGGAAGGTTGTTTCACAGCTGTGCTGTGGAGTGTGTGTCAGCTTGTTTTGTATACGTCTCTCTTGGCATGGGGTGTTTGGTATGTTGTGCATCATATATAATGGCCAAAGGTAATGTGGAGTTTAGTTTTTGGCCTTATTGAGACGTAAACGTTTGCAGAATGGCCTGACTGTTTGTCAATACTACATATAATACCTTAGGAAGCTATTGAAGATTAAATGGCAAGACAAGATCCCAGACACTGAAGTTCTAGAAAGAGCATCCATGCCCAGTATCCACACTCTACTAATGAAAAATTAGATTCGATGGGCTGATCGCTTAACTCGTATGCCAGATCACAGGCTCCCTAAACAAATTTTTTACGGCGAGCTACATTGTGGTAAATGCTGCCAAGGCGGCCAGAGGAAAGCGCTTTAAAGACACTCATTGAAAAAATCTCACTGAAAGCTTTTGGAATTCATCTTGACACCTGAGAGACTGCTGCTAAAGGCCATCATTTGTGGCGTACAACATTATATAAGGGTGCAGTCACTTGTGAAGCAACCAGGACTGCAAGAGCTGTGAAGAAAAGGCTGGACAGAAAAACCACTGCAGGAGATCCTCCTCCTGGAACGTCAAGCATTCTTTGCCTACATTGTCAAAGACCATTTCGAGCCAAAAATAGGCCTTATCAGCCATCTTACAACTCACGGCTCCATACTTTCAACCCCACTGGATGAAATGAATGGTCATCATCATTCTTGATGGACAAATAACAACATAATACCTTGTGGTGTAGGACAGGGGATTCTTGAGCCTTGGGAATTAAGGTTGACTGGCTAGTGCAGCCGCTGTGAACTGTGCAGGCTAGGGTTTCCAACAAACAACTCCTCTCTCTCTCTCTCTCTCTCTCTCTCATCTCTCTCTCTCCTCTCATCCTCTCGTCTCTCTCCTCTCCTCTCTTCTCTCTCTCTCTCTCTCTCCCCCCCCTCTCTCTCTCTCTCTCGTCTCTCTCTCTCTCTCTTCCCCCCCCCCCCCCCCCCCCCCCCCCCCCCCCCCCCCCCCATATTCTTAAGAATGCCGTTGAACTGCTGTGATAGTTAGCAGTATCGGGATAAACAACAACCAACATTTAATCTAGATCTGAGCCACTGCTGCATGTTGTTGTTTCAGCAGTTGTCCTGGGGTTTGTTACCATTGGTAGTTTTGTATTTAATTTTGTTTTGCATTTCTGTTGAGCTACACATTCTATATTCACTTTTGCTGCATTGTGTCAGTGATGTAGAATGTTTGTGAAGTAGTGCCAGGCTATTTGTTTCTTTCTTGATCAACTGAGTAGAGACTGGTGTCATGTTTGACGTCATGTCTTTGTTTGTGTAGGCTCTACAACGAAGCGTTCCCATCTCTGCACTCCAGCAGCTCTTGTACCAGCTCTGTGTGGCATGGACTGGCCGTGACTGCAGCCGATGGCTCTAGGGATGCTGGCAAGTGTCGACTGCAGGCTGATTCAGCTCATCGTGTCTTGGTCTTTGACAGCCAGGAAGAGGCTCATGCTTGTAATACCGCCAGGCGTGTCTTTGTCACCACACTTCCAGAAACTGCTCTACCTTCGTTTGAAGCCACTGAAGTCTTAACTTCCTCGGAGCCCATGACAAGTCTAGAGTTGTATTCTCTCACTGATGCCTACAGATGTTGGTCCACTCATTCAGCGTTTCAGGCTTGTAGTTTGCTCCGGAAGTTTCTTCCAACCACTTCTCCGTTGAAACAGGTCAGCCAGCCTGATGTCCGACACAGGTCATTCAAGGACTTCAGCCCCACAATTATTCCAGTCATCAACCAAAGTGACCTTCAGAGCATCAACTTGGATCCTAGTTACGAGAAGACATTGACTGACCACCCTCAGTTGTTTCGTCCCATAAAGGAGAGAAGTTACGTCAATGATTTCAGAGATATACCACTGTCTGAAACAGACTTGGAAGTGGCCAGGATTTTTAGCTCCAGAAAGCATACTGGCAAGCAGGCAAAGAACAAATGTACCAAACCTGAAAGTCCTGTACTGATGTTGACATTTGATGGGGGTGGGAGCGGCATCAGTTGTGATTTGGGCACTGCTTCGGCTGGACATCAGTCTCTGAGAGAAGGCACATCGACGGAAGATGGTGTATTCTTGGATTTTATGTTAGGCAGAGTTAGTTCAGCAGATAAGAAGTTAGATAAAGCAGACGTGGGCAGCCTCAGCATTGAAAGTAAATGTCGGCAACTGACAGAAATACTGAACAATGACCCTCACAGGAAATGTAGCCCAGAGAGTAAGGATATCACGTTTTCTCCTCACAAGCTGTGGGACATTTCATGCAAAAGCCGCGAGACATCAGAGATTGATGACGTCTGCACTTTTCCACAACATCATGGTGGCTTTTGGAAACATTTAACCGATGCCGGCTCCATGGCTTTGTATCCGGTTGTGAGTAACCAGCTGGTTTTTGACCTTGAAGAGAAGTTTGAGGCACATCGGAAATGTGTCACATCACCTTTGACATCGTACCAGACATTATCGGCTAGAACTGCAGATGATTGTACGCAATGTAGATACTCCAGCGATGTGTGGCCTGACCTGGCTGGCGGGCGGTGGATGTTGGAGAGTGCCTGTGTCCAAGTACAGTACCAGTATGCCGTACGCCAGATAGCCCACGTCCAGCAGATGCACATCTCCCACTTGCAGCAACCCAGTTTGCAGAATCCTTTCATGCCTTCTTTGTTAGGTTCCTGTCTCAGCAATGAAGGGTCACAGATTTTACAGGTCAGTTCATATATATATTTATATGTTTGATGCCATATGCAACATCAACAAATAGTACCAGGTTTATGTTGTTATATCAGGAGATGCAACACCAACAAATAGTACCAGGTTTATGTTGTTATATGAGGAGATGCAACACCAACAAATAGTACCAAGTTTATGTTGTTATATGAGGAGATGCAACACCAACAAATAGTACCAAGTTTGTGTTGTTATATCAGGAGATGCAACACCAACAAATAGTACCAAGTTTATGTTGTTATATCAGGAGATGCAACACCAACAAATAGTACCAAGTTTATGTTGTTATATCAGGAGATGCAACACCAACAAATAGTACCAAGTTTATGTTGTTATATCAGGAGATGCAACACCAACAAATAGTACCAAGTTTATGTTGTTATATGAGGAGATGCAACACCAACAAATAGTACCAGGTTTATGTTGTTATATCAGGAGATGCAACACCAACAAATAGTACCAGGTTTATGTTGTTATATCAGGAGATGCAACACCAACAAATAGTACCAGGTTTATGTTGTTATATCAGGAGATGCAACACCAACAAATAGTACCCTGGTTTATGTTGTTATATCAGGAGATGCAACACCAACAAATAGTACCAAGTTTATGTTGTTATATCAGGAGATGCAACACCAACAAATAGTACCCGGTTTATGTTGTTATATCAGGAGATGCAACACCAACAAATAGTACCAAGTTTATGTTGTTAAATCAGGAGATGCAATACCAACAAATAGTACCAGGTTTATGTTATATCAGGAGATGCAACACCAACAAATAGTACCAGGTTTATGTTGTTATATCAGGAGATGCAACACCAACAAATAGTACCTAGTTTATGTTGTTATATCCGGAGATGCAACACCAACAAATAGTACCAAGTTTATGTTGTTATATCAGGAGATGCAACACCAACAAATAGTACCAAGTTTATGTCGTTATATCAGGAGATGCAACACCAACAAATAGTACCAGGTTTATGTTGTTATATCATGTTATACCATTATACCACTGGGCACTCAATGGGCAGTGTGGTTGATATGTTTAGATCTCTGGGCACTTCATGGGCAGTGTGGTTGATATGTTTAGATCTCTCGCACTTCATGGGCATGTGGGTTGATATGTTTAGATCTCTCGCACTTCATGGGCAGTGTGGTTTGATATGTTTAGATCTCTGGGCACTTCATGGCAGTGTGGTTGATATGTTAGATCTTGGGCACTTCATGGCAGTGTGGTTGATATTTTTAGACCACTGTGCACTCAATGGGCAGTGTGGTTAATATGTTTAGATCTCTTGGGCACTCCAATGGGCAGTGTGGTTGA
Organism: Cepaea nemoralis; assembly: GCA_014155875.1. NCBI lineage: Eukaryota > Metazoa > Mollusca > Gastropoda > Stylommatophora > Helicidae > Cepaea > Cepaea nemoralis. The sequence continues at coordinate 51,189 of JACEFZ010023978.1, forward strand.
TATGTTTAGACCACTGGGCAATCAATGGGCAGTGTGGTTGATATGTTTAGATCTCTGGGCACTTCAATGGGCAGTGTGGTTGATATGTTTAGACCACTGGGCACTCAATGGGCAGTGTGGTTGATATGTTTTAGATCTCTGGGCACTCAATGGGCAGCTGTGGTTGATATGTTTAGATCTCTGGGCACTCAATGGGCAGTGTGGGTTTGATATGTTTAGATCTCTGGGCACTCAATGGGCAGTGTGGTTGATATGTTTAGATCTCTGGGCACTTCATGGGCAGTGTGGTTGGTATGTTTAGATCTCTGGGCACTTCATGGGCAGTGTGGTTGATATGTTTAGATCTCTGGGCACTCAATGGGCAGTGTGGTTGATATGTTTAGATCTCTGGGCACTCAATGGGCAGTGTGGTTGATATGTTTAGATCTCTGGGCACTTCATGGGCAGTGTGGTTGATATGTTTAGATCTCTGGGCACTCAATGGGCAGTGTGGTTGATATGTTTAGATCTCTGGGCACTTCATGGGCAGTGTGGTTGATATGTTTAGATCTCTGGGCACTTCATGGGCAGTGTGGTTGATATGTTTAGATCTCTGGGCACTTCATGGGCAGTGTGGTTGATATGTTTTAGATCTCTGGGCACTCAATGGGCAGTGTGGTTGATATGTTTAGATCTCTGGGCACTCAATGGGCAGTGTGGTTGATATGTTTAGATCTCTGGGCACTCAATGGGCAGTGTGGTTGATATGTTTAGATCTCTGGGCACTCAATGGGCAGTGTGGTTGATATGTTTAGATCTCTGGGCACTTCATGGGCAGTGTGGTTATGTTTAGATCTCTGGGCACTCAATGGGCAGTGTGGTTGATATGTTTAGATCTCTGGGCACTCAATGGGCAGTGTGGTTGATATGTTTAGATCTCTGGGCACTCAATGGGCAGTGTGGTTGATATGTTTAGATCTCTGGGCACTCAATGGGCAGTGTGGTTGATATGTTTAGATCACTGGGCACTCAATGGGCAGTGTGGTTAATATGTTTAGATCTCTGGGCACTCAATGGGCAGTGTGGTTGATATGTTTAGACCACTGGGCACTCAATGGGCAGTGTGGTTGATATGTTTAGATCTCTGGGCACTTCATGGGCAGTGTGGTTGATATGTTTATACCACTGGGCACTCAGTGGGCAGTGTGGTTGATATGTTTAGATCTCTGGGCACTCAATGGGCAGTGTGGTTGATATGTTTAGATCTCTGGGCACTTCATGGGCAGTGTGGTTGATATGTTTAGATCTCTGGGCACTCAATGGACAGTGTGGTTGATATGTTTAGATCTCTGGGCACTTCATGGGCAGTGTGGTTGATATGTTTAGACCACTGGGCACTCAATGGGCAGTGTGGTTGATATGTTTAGATCTCTGGGCACTCAATGGGCAGTGTGGTTGATATGTTTAGACCACTGGGCACTCAATGGGCAGTGTGGTTGATATGTTTAGATCTCTGGGCACTCAATGGGCAGTGTGGTTGATATGTTTAGATCTCTGGGCACTCAATGGGCAGTGTGGTTGATATGTTTAGATCTCTGGGCACTTCATGGGCAGTGTGGTTGATATGTTTAGATCTCTGGGCACTCAATGGGCAGTGTGGTTGATATGTTTAGATCTCTGGGCACTCAATGGGCAGTGTGGTTGATATGTTTAGACCACTGGGCACTCAATGGGCAGTGTGGTTGATATGTTTAGATCTCTGGGCACTCAATGGGCAGTGTGGTTGATATGTTTAGATCTCTGGGCACTCAATGGGCAGTGTGGTTGATATGTTTATACCACTGGGCACTCAATGGGCAGTGTGGTTGATATGTTTAGATCTCTGGGCACTTCATGGGCAGTGTGGTTGATATGTTTAGATCTCTCGCACTTCATGGGCAGTGTGGTTGATATGTTTAGATCTCTCGCACTTCATGGGCAGTGTGGTTGATATGTTTAGATCTCTGGGCACTTCATGGGCAGTGTGGTTGATATGTTTAGATCTCTGGGCACTTCATGGGCAATGTGGTTGATACTTTTAGACCACTGGGCACTCAATGGGCAGTGTGGTTAATATGTTTAGATCTCTGGGCACTCAATGGGCAGTGTGGTTGATATGTTTAGACCACTGGGCACTCAATGGGCAGTGTGGTTGATATGTTTAGATCTCTGGGCACTTCATGGGCAGTGTGGTTGATATGTTTAGACCACTGGGCACTCAATGGGCAGTGTGGTTGATATGTTTAGATCTCTGGGCACTCAATGGGCAGTGTGGTTGATATGTTTAGATCTCTGGGCACTCAATGGGCAGTGTGGTTGATATGTTTAGATCTCTGGGCACTCAATGGGCAGTGTGGTTGATATGTTTAGATCTCTGGGCACTTCATGGGCAGTGTGGTTGGTATGTTTAGATCTCTGGGCACTTCATGGGCAGTGTGGTTGATATGTTTAGATCTCTGGGCACTCAATGGGCAGTGTGGTTGATATGTTTAGATCTCTGGGCACTCAATGGGCAGTGTGGTTGATATGTTTAGATCTCTGGGCACTTCAATGGGCAGTGTGGTTGATATGTTTAGATCACTGGGCACTCAATGGGCAGTGTGGTTGATATGTTTAGATCTCTGGGCACTTCATGGGCAGTGTGGTTGATATGTTTAGATCTCTGGGCACTTCATGGGCAGTGTGGTTGATATGTTTAGATCTCTGGGCACTCAATGGGCAGTGTGGTTGATATGTTTAGATCTCTGGGCACTTCATGGGCAGTGTGGTTGATATGTTTAGATCTCTGGGCACTCAATGGGCAGTGTGGTTGATATGTTTAGATCTCTGGGCACTCAATGGGCAGTGTGGTTGATATGTTTAGACCACTGGGCATTCAATGGGCAGTGTGGTTGATATGTTTAGATCTCTGGGCACTCAATGGGCAGTGTGGTTGATGTGTTTAGATCTCTGGGCACTCAATGGGCAGTGTGGTTGATATGTTTAGGTCTCTGGGCACTCAATGGGCAGTGTGGTTGATATGTTTAGATCTCTGGGCACTGAATGGGCAGTGTGGTTGATATGTTTAGATCTCTGGGCACTCAATGGGCAGTGTGGTTGATATGTTTAGATCTCTGGGCACTCAATGGGCAGTGTGGTTGATATGTTTAGATCTCTGGGCACTTCATGGGCAGTGTGGTTGATATGTTTAGATCACTGGGCACTCAATGGGCAGTGTGGTTGATATGTTTAGATCTCTGGGCACTTCATGGGCAGTGTGGTTGATATGTTTAGATCTCTGGGCACTTCATGGGCAGTGTGGTTGATATGTTTAGATCTCTGGGCACTTCATGGGCAGTGTGGTTGATATGTTTAGATCTCTGGGCTCTTAATGGGCATGTGGTTGATATGTTTAGATCTCTGGGCACTTCATGGCAGTGTGGTTGATATGTTTAGATCTCTGGGCACTCAATGGGCAGTGTGGTTGATATGTTTTGATCTCTGGGCACTCAATGGGCAGTGTGGTTGATATGTTTAGACCCCTGGGCATTCAATGGGCAGGGGGTTGATATGTTTAGATCTCTGGGCACTCAATGGGCAGTGTGGTTGATGTGTTTAGATCTCTGGGCACTCAATGGGCAGTGTGGTTGATATGTTTAGATCTCTGGGCACTCAATGGGCAGTGTGGTTGATATGTTTTTGATCTCTGGGCACTCAATGGGCAGTGTGGTTGATATGTTTAGATCTCTGGGCACTCAATGGGCAGTGTGGTTGATATGTTTAGATCTCTGGGCACTTCATGGGCAGGTGGTTGATATGTTTAGATCTCTGGGCACTCAATGGGCAGTGTGGTTGATATGTTTAGACCACTGGGCACTCAATAGTACCAGGTTTATGTTGTTATATCAGGAGATGCAACACCAACAAATAGTACCAAGTTTATGTTGTTATATGAGGAGATGCAACACCAACAAATTAGTACCAAGTTTGTGTTGTTATATCAGGAGATGCAACACCAACAAATAGTACCAAGTTTATGTTGTTACTATCAGGAGATGCAACACCAACAAATAGTACCCAAGTTTATGTTGTTATATCAGGAGATGCAACACCAACAAATAGTACCAAGTTTATGTTGTTATATCAGGAGATGCAACACCAACAAATAGTACCAAGTTTATGTTGTTATATCAGGAGATGCAACACCAACAATAGTACCAGGTTATGTTGTATATCAGGAGATGCAACACCAACAAATAGTACCAGGTTTATGTTGTTATATCAGGAGATGCAACACCACAAATAGTACCTAGGTTTATGTTGTTATATCAGGAGATGCAACACCAACAATAGTACCAGGTTTATGTTGTTATATCAGGAGATGCACACCACAAATAGTACCAAGTTTATGTTGTTATATCAGGAGATGCAACACCCAAAAAATAGTACCCCCGGGTTTTTGTTGTTAATCAGGAGATGCCCCCAACAATAGTACCAAGTTTATGTTGTTAAATCAGGAGATGCAATACCAACAAATAGTACCAGGTTTATGTTATATCAGGAGATGCAACACCAACAAATAGTACCAGGGTTTTTGTTGTTATATCAGGAGATGCAACACCAACAAAAAGTACCTAGTTTTTGTTGTTATATCCGGGGATGCAACACCAACAAATAGTACCAAATTTATGTTGTTATATCAGGGGATGCAACACCAACAAATAGTACCAAATTTATGTCGTTATATCAGGAGATGCAACACCAACAAATAGTACCAGGTTTTTTTGTTATATCAAGTTATACCATTATACCCTGGGCACTCAATGGGCAGTGTGGTTGATATGTTTAGATCTCTGGGCACTTCATGGCAGTGTGGTTATATGTTTTGATCTCTCGCACTTCATGGGCAGTGTGGTTTGATATGTTTAGATCTCTCGCACTTCATGGGCAGTGGGTTATATGTTTAGATCTCTGGGCACTTCATGGGCAGTGTGGTTGATATGTTTAGATCTCTGGGCACTTCATGGGCAGTGTGGTTGATATTTTTAGACCACTGGGCACTCAATGGGCAGTGTGGTTAATATGTTTAGATCTCTGGGCACTCAATGGGCAGTGTGGTTGATATGTTTAGACCACTGGGCACTCAATGGGCAGTGTGGTTGATATGTTTAGATCTATGGGCACTTCATGGGCGGTGTGGTTGATATGTTTAGACCACTGGGCACTCAATGGGCAGTGTGGTTGATATGTTTAGATCTCTGGGCACTCAATGGGCAGTGTGGTTGATATGTTTAGATCTCTGGGCACTCAATGGGCAGTGTGGTTGATATGTTTAGATCTCTGGGCACTCAATGGGCAGTGTGGTTGATATGTTTAGATCTCTGGGCACTTCATGGGCAGTTGGTTGGGATGTTTTGATCTCTGGGCACTTCATGGGCAGTGTGGTTATATGTTTAGATCTCTGGGCACTCAATGGGCAGTGTGGTTGATATGTTTAGATCTCTGGGCACTCAATGGGCAGTGTGGTTGATATGTTTAGATCTCTGGGCACTTCATGGGCAGTGTGGTTGATATGTTTAGATCACTGGGCACTCAATGGGCAGTGTGGTTGATATGTTTAGATCTCTGGGCACTTCATGGGCAGTGTGGTTGATATGTTTAGATCTCTGGGCACTTCATGGGCAGTGTGGTTGATATGTTTAGATCTCTGGGCACTTCATGGCAGTGTGGTTATATGTTTAATCTCTGGGCACTCAATGGGCAGTGTGGTTGATATGTTTAGATCTCTGGGCACTTCATGGGCAGTGTGGTTGATATGTTTAGATCTCTGGGCACTCAATGGGCAGTGTGGTTGATATGTTTAGATCTCTGGGCACTCAATGGGCAGTGTGGTTGATATGTTTAGATCTCTGGGCACTTCATGGGCAGTGTGGTTATGTTTAGATCTCTGGGCACTCAATGGGCAGTGTGGTTGATATGTTTAGATCTCTGGGCACTCAATGGGCAGTGTGGTTGATATGTTTAGATCTCTGGGCACTCAATGGGCAGTGTGGTTGATATGTTTAGATCTCTGGGCACTCAATGGGCAGTGTGGTTGATATGTTTAGATCACTGGGCACTCAATGGGCAGTGTGGTTAATATGTTTAGATCTCTGGGCACTCAATGGGCAGTGTGGTTGATATGTTTAGACCACTGGGCACTCAATGGGCAGTGTGGTTGATATGTTTAGATCTCTGGGCACTTCATGGGCAGTGTGGTTGATATGTTTATACCACTGGGCACTCAGTGGGCAGTGTGGTTGATATGTTTAGATCTCTGGGCACTCAATGGGCAGTGTGGTTGATATGTTTAGATCTCTGGGCACTTCATGGGCAGTGTGGTTGATATGTTTAGATCTCTGGGCACTCAATGGACAGTGTGGTTGATATGTTTAGATCTCTGGGCACTTCATGGGCAGTGTGGTTGATATGTTTAGACCACTGGGGACTCAATGGGCAGTGTGGTTGATATGTTTAGATCTCTGGCACTCAATGGGCAGTGTGGTTGATATGTTTAGACCACTGGGCACTCAAAGGGCAGTGTGGTTGATATGTTTAGATCTCTGGGCACCCAAAGGGCAGTGTGGTTGATATGTTTAGATCTCTGGGCACTCAATGGGCAGTGTGGTTGATATGTTTAGATCTCTGGGGACTTCATGGGCAGTGTGGTTGATATGTTTAGATCTCTGGGCACTCAAGGGCAGTGTGGTTGATATGTTTAGATCTCTGGCACTCAATGGGCAGTGTGGTTTTATTTTAGACCACTGGGCACTCAATGGGGAGTGTGGTTGATATGTTTAGATCTCTGGGCACTCAATGGGGAGTGTGGTTGATATGTTTAGATCTCTGGGCACTCAATGGGCAGTGTGGTTGATATGTTTTTTACCACTGGGGACTCAATGGCAGTGTGGTTGATATGTTTAGATCTCTGGGGACTTCATGGGCAGTGTGGTTGATATGTTTAGATCTCTCGCACTTCATGGGCAGTGTGGTTGATATGTTTAGATCCCTCGCACTTCATGGACAGTGTGGTTGATATGTTTAGATCTCTGGGCACTTCATGGGCAGTGTGGTTGATATGTTTAGATCTCTGGGCACTTCATGGGCAATGTGGTTGATACTTTTTTTGACCACTGGGCACTCAATGGGCAGTGTGGTTAATATGTTTAGATCTCTGGGCACTCAATGGGCAGTGTGGTTGATATGTTTAGACCACTGGGCACTCAATGGGCAGTGTGGTTGATATGTTTAGATCTCTGGGCACTTCATGGGCAGTGTGGTTGATTTTTAGACCACTGGGCACTCAATGGGCAGTGTGGTTGATATGTTTAGATCTCTGGGCACTCAAGGGCAGTGTGGTTATTGTTTAGATCTCTGGGCACTCAATGGGCAGTGTGGTTGATATGTTTAGATCTCTGGGCACTCAAGGGGAGTGTGGTTGATATGTTTAGATCTCTGGGCACTTCATGGGCAGTGTGGTTGGTATGTTTAGATCTCTGGGACTTCATGGGCAGTGTGGTTGATATGTTTAGATCTCTGGACACTCAATGGGCAGTGTGGGTTTATATGTTTAGATCTCTGGGCACTCAATGGGCAGTGTGGTTGATATGTTTAGATCTCTGGGCACTTCATGGGCAGTGTGGTTGATATGTTTAGATCACTGGGCACTCAAAGGGCAGTGTGGTTGATATGTTTAGATCTCTGGGCACTTCATGGGCAGTGTGGTTTTATATGTTTAGATCTCTGGGCACTTCATGGCAGTGTGGTTGATATGTTTAGATCTCTGGGCACTTCATGGGCATGTGGGTTTATATGTTTAGATCTCTGGGCACTCATGGGCAGTGTGGTTGATATGTTTAGATCTCTGGGCACTTCAATGGGCAGTGGGTTGATATGTTTAGATCTCTGGGGACTCAATGGGCAGTGTGGTTGATATGTTTAGATCTCTGGGCACTTCAATGGGCAGTGTGGTTGATATGTTTAGACCACTGGGCACTTCAATGGGCAGTGTGGTTGATATGTTTAGATCTCTGGGCACTCAATGGGCAGTGTGGTTGATATGTTTAGATCTCTGGGGCACTCAATGGGCAGTGTGGTTGATATGTTTAGATCTCTGGGCACTCAATGGGCAGTGTGGTTGATATTTTTTTGATCTCTGGGCACTCATGGGCAGTGTGGTTGATATGTTTAGATCTCTGGGCACTCATGGGCAGTGTGGTTGATATGTTTAGATCTCTGGGCACTCAAGGGCAGTGTGGTTGATATGTTTAGATCTCGGGGACTTCATGGGCAGTGTGGTTGATATGTTTAGATCACTGGGCACTCAATGGGCAGTGTGGTTGATATGTTTAGATCTCTGGGCACTTCATGGGCAGTGTGGTTGATATGTTTAGATCTCTGGGCACTTCATGGGCAGTGTGGTTGATATGTTTAGATCTCTGGGCACTTCATGGGCAGTGTGGTTGATATGTTTAGATCTCTGGGCACTCAATGGGCAGTGTGGTTGATATGTTTAGATCTCTGGGCACTTCATGGGCAGTGTGGTTGATATGTTTAGATCTCTGGGCACTCAATGGGCAGTGTGGTTTATATGTTTAGATCTCTGGGGACTCAATGGGGAGTGTGTTGATATGTTTAGACCACTGGGCATTCAATGGGCAGTGTGGTTGATATGTTTAGATCTCTGGGCACTCAATGGGCAGTGTGGTTGATGTGTTTAGATCTCTGGGCACTCAATGGGCAGTGTGGTTGATATGTTTAGATCTCTGGGCACTCAATGGGCAGTGTGGTTGATATGTTTAGATCTCTGGGCACTCAATGGGCATTTTGGTTGATATGTTTAGATCTCTGGGCACCAATGGGGAGTGTGGTTGATATGTTTAGATCTCTGGGCACTTCATGGGCATGTGGTTGATATGTTTAGATCTCTGGGCACTCAATGGGCAGTGTGGGGTTTATATGTTTAGACCACTGGGCACTCAATGGGCAGTGTGGTTGATATGTTTAGATCTCTGGGCACTTCATGGCAGTGTGGTTGATATGTTTAGACCACTGGGCACTCAATGGGGAGTGTGGTTGATATGTTTAGATCTCTGGGCACTCAATGGGCAGTGTGGTTGATATGTTTAGATCTCTGGGCACTCAATGGGCAGTGTGGTTGATATGTTTTGATCTCTGGGCACTCAATGGGCAGTGTGGTTGATTTTTTTTAGATCTCTGGGCACTCAATGGGACAGTGTGGTTGATATGTTAGGTCTCTGGGCATCAATGGGCAGTGTGGTTGATATGTTTAGATCTCTGGGCACTCAATGGGCAGTGTGGTTGATATGTTTAGATCTCTGGGCACTCAATGGGCAGTGTGGTTGATATGTTTAGATCTCTGGGCACTCAATGGGCAGTGTGGTTGATATGTTTAGATCTCTGGGGCACTTCATGGGCAGTGTGGTTGATATGTTTAGATCACTGGGCACTCAATGGGCAGTGTGGTTGATATGTTTAGATCTCTGGGCACTTCATGGGCAGTGTGGTTGATATGTTTAGATCTCTGGGCACTTCATGGCAGTGTGGTTGATCATGTTTAGATCTCTGGGCACTTCATGGGTCAGTGTGGTTGATATGTTTAGATCTCTGGGCTCTTAATGGGCAGTGTGGTTGATATGTTTAGGATCTCTGGGGCACTTCATGGGCAGTGTGGTTGATATGTTTAGATCTCTGGCACTCAATGGGCAGTGTGGTTGATATGTTAGATCTCTGGGCACTCAATGGGCAGTGTGGTTGATATGTTTAGACCACTGGGCAGTCAATGGGCAGTGGTGGTTGATATGTTTAGATCTCGGGGCACTCAATGGGCAGTGTGGTTGATGTGTTTAGATCTCTGGGCACTCAATGGGCAGTGTGGTTGATATGTTTAGATCTCTGGGCACTCCAATGGCAGGGGTGTTTAATATGTTTAGATCTCTGGGCACTCAATGGCAGTGTGGTTGATATGTTTAGATCTCTGGGCACTCAATGGGCAGTGTGGTTGATATGTTTAGATCTCTGGGCACTTCATGGGCAGTGTGGTTGATATGTTTAGATCTCTGGGCACTCAATGGGCAGTGTGGTTGATATGTTTAGACCACTGGGCACTCAATAGTACCAGGTTTATGTTGTTATATCAGGAGATGCAACACCAACAAATAGTACCAAGTTTATGTTGTTATATGAGGAGATGCAACACCAACAAATAGTACCAAGTTTGTGTTGTTATATCAGGAGATGCAACACCCAAAAAATAGTACCAAGTTTATGTTGTTATATCAGGAGATGCAACACCAACAAATAGTACCAAGTTTATGTTGTTATATCAGGAGATGCAACACCAACAAATAGTACCAAGTTTATGTTGTTATATCAGGAGATCCAACACCAACAAATAGTACCAAGTTTATGTTGTTATATGAGGAGATGCAACACCAACAAATAGTACCAGGTTTATGTTGTTATATCAGGAGATGCAACACCAACAAATAGTACCAGGTTTATGTTGTTATATCAGGAGATGCAACACCAACAAATAGTACCAGGTTTATGTTGTTATATCAGGAGATGCAACACCAACAAATAGTACCCGGTTTATGTTGTTATATCAGGAGATGCAACACCAACAAATAGTACCAAGTTTATGTTGTTATATCAGGAGATGCAACACCAACAAATAGTACCCGGTTTATGTTGTTATATCAGGAGATGCAACACCAACAAATAGTACCAAGTTTATGTTGTTAAATCAGGAGATGCAATACCAACAAATAGTACCAGGTTTATGTTATATCAGGAGATGCAACACCAACAAATAGTACCAGGTTTATGTTGTTATATCAGGAGATGCAACACCAACAAATAGTACCTAGTTTTTTGTTGTTATATCCGAGATGCAACACCAACAAATAGTACCAAGTTTATGTTGTTATATCAGGAGATGCAACACCAACAAATAGTACCAAGTTTATGTCGTTATATCAGGAGATGCAACACCAACAAATAGTACCAGGTTTATGTTGTTATATCATGTTATACCATTATACCACTGGGCACTCAATGGGCAGTGTGGTTGATATGTTTAGATCTCTGGGCACTTCATGGGCAGTGTGGTTGATATGTTTAGATCTCTCGCACTTCATGGGCAGTGTGGTTGATATGTTTAGATCTCTCGCACTTCATGGGCAGTGTGGTTGATATGTTTAGATCTCTGGGCACTTCATGGGCAGTGTGGTTGATATGTTTAGATCTCTGGGCACTTCATGGGCAGTGTGGTTGATATTTTTAGACCACTGGGCACTCAATGGGCAGTGTGGTTAATATGTTTAGATCTCTGGGCACTCAATGGGCAGTGTGGTTGATATGTTTAGACCACTGGGCACTCAATGGGCAGTGTGGTTGATATGTTTAGATCTATGGGGCACTTATGGGCAGTGTGGTTGATATGTTTAGACCACTGGGCACTCAATGGGCAGTGTGGTTGATATGTTTAGATCTCTGGGCACTCAATGGGCAGTGTGGTTGATATGTTTAGATCCTGGGCACTCAATGGGCAGTGTGGTTGATATGTTTAGATCTCTGGGCACTCAATGGGCAGTGTGGTTGATATGTTTAGATCTCTGGGCACTTCATGGGCAGTGTGGTTGGTATGTTTAGATCTCTGGGCACTTCATGGGCAGTGTGGTTGATATGTTTAGATCTCTGGGGACTCAAAGGGCAGTGTGGGGTTTATATGTTTAGATCTCTGGGCACTCAATGGGCAGTGTGGTTGATATTTTAGATTTTCTGGGCACTCAAAGGGCAGTGTGGTTGATATGTTTTGATCACTGGGCACTCAATGGGCAGTGTGGTTAATATGTTTAGATCTCTGGGCACTCAATGGGGGAGTGTGGTTGAATTTTTGTTTAGACCCCCTGGGCACTCAATGGGGATTTTGGTTGATATGTTTAGATCTCTGGGCACTTCATGGGCAGTGTGGTTGATATGTTTTATACCTCACTGGCACTCAGTGGGCAGTGTGGTTGATATGTTTAGAAACTCTGGGCACTCAATGGGCAGTGTTTTGATATGTTTAGATCTCTGGGGGACTTCATGGGCAGTGTGGTTGATATGTTTAGATCTCTGGGCACTCAATGGCAGTGTGGTTGATATGTTTAGATCTCTGGGCACTTCATGGGCAGGTGGTTGATATGTTTAGACCCCTGGGCACTCAATGGGCAGTGTGGTTGATATGTTTAGATCTCTGGGGACTCAATGGGCAGTGTGGTTGAAAATGTTTAGACCACTGGGCACTCAATGGGCAGTGTGGTTATATGTTTAGATCTCTGGGGATCAATGGGCAGTGTGGTTGATATGTTTAGATCTCTGGGCACTCAATGGGCAGTGTGGTTGATATGTTTAGATCTCTGGGCACTTCATGGGCAGTGTGGTTGATATGTTTAGATCTCTGGGCACTCAATGGGCAGTGTGGTTGATATGTTTAGATCTCTGGGCACTCAATGGGCAGTGTGGTTGATATGTTTTTTGACCACTGGGGGCACTCAATGGGCAGTGTGGTTGATATGTTTAGATTTTCTGGGGGACTCAATGGGGGAGTGTGGTTGATATGGTTTAGTCTCTGGGCACTCAATGGGGCAGTGTGGTTGATATGTTTATACCACTGGGCACTCAATGGGCAGTTGGGGGTTTATATGTTTAGATCCTGGGCACTTCATGGGGAGTGTGGTTGATATGTTTTGATCTCTCGCACTTCATGGGCAGTGTTGGGTTTAATGTTTTAGATCCCTCGCACTTCATGGACAGTGTGGTTGATATGTTTAGATCTCTGGGCACTTCATGGGCAGTGTGGTTGATATGTTTTAGATCTCTGGGCACTTCATGGGCAAAGTGGGTTGATACTTTTTGACCCTGGGCACTCAATGGGCAGTGTGGTTAATATGTTTAGATCTCTGGGCACTCAAAGGGCAGTGTGGTTGATATGTTTAGACCACTGGGCACTCAATGGGCAGTGTGGTTGATATGTTTAGATCTCTGGGGACTTCATGGGCAGTGTGGTTGAAAATGTTTAGACCACTGGGCACTCAATGGGGAGTGTGGTTGATATGTTTAGATCTCTGGGCACTCCAAAGGGCAGTGTGGTTTATATGTTTAGATCTCTTGGGGACTCAATGGGCAGTGTGGTTGATATGTTTAAAATCTCTGGGCACTCAATGGGCAGTTTTGGTTGATATGTTTAGATCTCTGGGCACTTTATGGGCAGTGTGGTTGGTATGTTTAATCTCTGGGCACTTCATGGGGAGTGTGGTTTATATGTTTAGATCTCTGGGCACTCAATGGGCAGTGTGGTTGATATGTTTAGATCTCTGGGCACTCAATGGGCAGTGTGGTTGATATGTTTAGATCTCTGGGCCCTTCATGGCAGTGTTTTGATATGTTTAGATCACTTGGCACTCAATGGCAGTGTGGTTGATATGTTTAGATCTCTGGGCACTTCATGGGCAGTTTGGTTGATATGTTTAGATCTCCTTGGGGACTTCATGGGCAGTGTGGTTTTATATGTTTGATCTCTGGGCAATTTATTTGGGGAGTTTTGGTTTTATATGTTTAGATCCTGGGGGACTCAAAGGGGCCAGTGTGGTTTTATATGTTTTAGATCTCTGGGGCCTTTCATGGGGAGTGTGGTTGTATGTTTAGATCTCTGGGCACTCAATGGGCAGGGGTTTTGGGTTAAAATGTTTAAAATCTCGGGGGGACTCAATGGGGGAGTGTGGTTGATTTTTTAACCACTGGGCATTCAATGGGCAGTGTGGTTGATATGTTTAGATCTCTGGGGGCACTAAAAAAAAAAAAAAGGGGGAGTGTGGTTATTTGTTTAGATCTCTGGGCACTCAAAAGGCATTTTGGTTGAATGGGTTTTGATCTCTGGGCACTCAATGGGGAGTGTGGGTTTATATGTTTTTAAACTCTGGGCACTCAATGGGCAAATGTGGTTGATATGTTTTTGATCTCTGGGCACTCATGGGGGAAAGGGTTGGGTTTATATGTTTAGATCTCTGGGGACTCAATGGGCAGTGTGGTTGATATGTTTAGATCCTGGGCACTTCATGGGCAGTGGGGGTTGATATGTTTAGATCACTGGGCACTCCAAAGGGGAGGTGTGGGTTTATATGTTTAGATCTCTGGGCACTTCATGGCATTTTGGTTGATATGTTTTAAAATCTCTGGGCACTTTTATGGGGATTTTGGTTGATATGTTTAGATCTCTTTTGGGGACTTCATGGGCAGTGGTGGTTGATATGTTTTCTCTGGGCACTCAAAGGGCATTGGGTTTATATGTTTGAGATCTCCCGGGCATTCATGGGCAGTTTTGGTTTATATGTTTAGATCTCTGGGCACTCAATGGGGCAGTGTGGTTGATTGTTTTTTAAAAACTCTGGGGCACTCAATGGGCAGTGTGGTTGATATTTTAGCCATGGGGCATTCAATGGGCAGGGTGGTTGATAAAGTTTAAGATCCCCTGGGCACTCAATGGGCAGTGTGGTTGATGTGTTTAGATCTGCTGGGTCACTCAATGGGCAGGGGGTTGGGTTTATATGTTTAGATCTCTGGGCACTCAATGGGCATGTGGTTGATTTTGTTTAATCTCTGGGGACTCAATGGGCAGTGGTTTGGGTTTATATGTTTAGATTCTGGGCCTCAATGGGCAGTGTGGTTGATATGTTTAGATCTCTGGGCACTTCATGGGCAGTGTGGTTGATAAAGTTTAAAATCTCTGGGCACTCAATGGGCAGTGTGGTTGAAAATGTTTAAGGGCCACTGGGCACTCAATAGTACCAGGTTTATTTTTTCTATCAGAGATGCAACCCAACAATGTACCAAGTTTATGGTTTTTATATCAGGAGATTTCAACACCCAAAAAATTAAAACCAAGTTTAAAGTTGTTTATATCGGAGATGCAACACCAACAAATATGACCGGGGTTTATTTTTTTTATATCAGGAGATGCAACACCAACAATAGTACCAGGTTTATGTTGTTTAATCAAGAGCAACCCAACAAATAGTCCCAAATTTATGTTGTTATACAGGAGATGCATCCCCAAACAAATATCCGAAGTTTATGTTTTTTAAATCGGGAGTGAAACCCCCAAAAATTTAAAACCCAGGTTTTGTTTTTTAATCAGAGATCAACACCAAAAAATATACCAGTTTATGTTGTTATATCAGGAGATGAAACACCAAAAAATATCCCAAAGGTTATGTTGTTATATCAGGAATGCAACCAACAAAAATTACCGGGTTTATTTGTTATTCGGGAAATGCAACACCACAAATAGTACCAGTTTATGTTGTTAATCGGAAAATGAAAACCCACAAATATACCAGGTTTAGTTGTTTATAAAGGTTGCAAAACCAACAAATAGGACCAATTTTGTGTTGTTATTTAAAATCCACCAACAATTACCATTTAGTAGTTATTCGGAGATGAAAACCAAACAAAGTCCAATTTATGTTGTTAATCAGGAGATGCAACCCCAAACAAATAAAACCAAGGCCTTATGTTGTTATATCAGGAGATGAAACCCAAAATAGTACCAAGTTTATTTTTGTTATATCAGGAGATGCAACACCAAAAAATAGTCCCAAATTTTATTTTTATTCAGGTCACACCAACAAAATTCCCAAAAGTTTATGTTGTTATATCGGAATGCAACCCCAAAAAATAGTACCAATTTTTAGTTGTTATATCATAAATCAACCCAAAAAATAGTACCAAGTTTTGTTTTATATCGGAATGCAACCCAAAAATATACCTTTAGTTGTTATATAGGAGATGCAACACCAACAAATCCCAGTTTATGTTGTTATATCAAGAGAAACACCAACAAATTACAATTTTTATGTTTTTATATCAGGAATGCACCCCAAAAAATATACCGACGTTTTATGTTTTAATCAGGAGATGCACCCAACAATATCCAATTTTATGTTTTTAAATTTCGGAGAGGGCAACCCAAAAAATATACCATTTTGTTGTTTTCGGGAGATGCAACACCAAAAAATAGTACCGGTTTATGTTTTAAAAATAAATTTTTTGCAACCCAACAAATAGTCCCAAAGTTTATGTTGTTTATCAGGAGTGCAACCCAAACAAATAGTACCGGGTTTTTGTTATATTCGGGAGATGCAACCCCCAAAAAAATAGACCAAGTTTATGTTGTTATATCAGGAGATGCAACCCCAAAAATAGCCCCAATTTATGTTGTTATATCATGAATGCAACACCAAAAAATTACCAAGTTTATGTTGTTATATCAGGAGATGAAACACCAACAATAGTACCAATTTATTTTTGTTATATGAGGGGGATCCCAACAACAAAAAATAGTACCATTTTATGTTGTTTACGGGAGATGCAACACCAACAATAGTACCGGGTTTTATGTTTTTTATATCAGGGTGAAAACCCAACAAATATACCAAAGTTTATTTGTTATATCAGAGATCAACACCAACAAATAGTCCGGGTTTATGTTGTTATATCAGGAGATGCAACACCAACAATTGTACCATTTATGTTGTTATATCGGGAGGATGCAACACCAACAAATAGTACCAAGTTTATGTAGTTATATCAGGAGATGCAACACCAACAAATAGTCAGCCAAGTTTATGTAGTTATATCAGGAGATGCAACACCAACAATAGTACCAAGTTTATGTTGTTATATCAGGAGATGCAACACCAACAAATAGTACCAAGTTTATGTTGTTATATCAGGAGATGCAACACCAACAAATAGTACCAAGTTTATGTTGTTATATCAGGAGATGCAACACCAACAAATAGTACCAAGTTTATGTTGTTATATCAGGAGATGCAACACCAACAAATAGTACCAGGTTTATGTTGTTATATCAGGAGATGCAACACCAACAAATAGTATCAGGTTTATGTTATATCAGGAGATGCAACACCAACAAATAGTACCAGGTTTATGTTGGTATATCAGGAGATGCAACACCAACAAATAGTACCAGGTTTATGTTATATCAGGAGATGCAACACCAACAAATAGTACCAGGTTTATGTTGTTATATCAGGAGATGCAACACCAACGAATAGTACCAAGTTCCCCTCTGCTGTGTGTCCACCGTGACGAGGTAGAGGGGCTTGTGCGTCCCATTGACCCCAAGAGCTATGCCGACGGTAGCACAGCTACTGGTAGGGGCCACCCATGTCGGACAGGTCAAGGGAGAGGGGACCAGACGAAGAGACACACAAACCTGCTGCCTTGTAGGTAGACTGGGGACAGTCAAAGGCTAGGGAAAGCACCCCAAATACATGCTTGTCGAAATCGGATGTACTGAGCCACAGGCTTGACAAAGCAGTGCAACGTGAAACCTGCTGCCTTGTAGGTAGACTGGGGACAGTCAAAGGCTAGGGAAAGCATCCCGAATAAATACTTGTCGAAATCGGATGTACTGAGCCACAGGCTTGACAAAGCAGTGCAACGTAACTTAATTCATGATGTCACAAATCAAAATTAATCGATATGGTGCTAATCCCGTGAAGTCCCATCAGGCGGTGATAGTGCCGGGCCCCCTGCCTCGAGGGGGTCCACCCATGACTACTGGTGGTCACCTTCCCCTGTGCTGTGGAGTCAAGGCACAGAGGAGTAGGTTAAGAGCTATTGACCAAATACCCCGACACTCAACATACTACAGTGGAATGCCGAAGGAGTTTACAAGAAGAAAAGACTCCCTAACACAGCGTCTTCATAAAGATAGAATAGATGTGGCATGCATTCAAGAGACACACCTCAACGCCAATCACAAATTCTCAGTCAGAGGATATCAGGCCACACGTTTCGACCGCGAAGGACACAAAGGAGGAGTTCTAATACTTACACGAAATACAATACCTTGCAGTGAAGTATCTGTGATCTCTGACAACCAAACGGAAATTATAGGTGTTGATATAATGATAAAGGACGTGAAAATAAGAATCTACAATCTGTATAGCCCAGCAGATAAGGACCTTACACTCTCAAACATGAAAATAACTGACACAAACTGCATTATTGTCGGAGACTTTAATAGCCGTTCAGAAAGATGGGGATACCCAGATACTGACAAAAGAGGAGATGAATTGGAGGACTGGGAAATAGACTCAAATCTCCATCTACTCAACAAAGCGGATGACACACCGAGCTTCTACTCCAGAAGATGGCTTACCACTTCTACTCCAGACTTAGCTTTCTGCACAGGAGACATCCTCCACAAAATCGATCGCCATGTGCTGGACCAATTAGCAGGTAGTGACCACAGACCAATCAAGCTTGAAATGAATATGGAGTATGTTCCACAGGAGCAAAAGCCCTTGCCCCGCTGGAATTACAAACGAGTTAGTTAGTTAGTTATCAGTTGGGGTATCTTCGTTGCACTCCGGACATGTCCATAGGTGCTCAGATCCTCCCCCCAGCATATGCATCAGCGTCCGGTGGCTAATAGTGCCAGTTCTGTGTTGGTTGACGAGGCGCTTTGTTTTCCCGATGTACCTCTCGCGTCTGGCTGTGCCGATTCTTACTCCCAGGTCTTTCATCCTGGACAGCGATGTGGAATCACTGGCGTCAAAATCCTCTGTTCTCGCCATATCTTTAAGGGCGTTAATAACATCCGCACGATCCATGGGCTGGCCATCTACAGGGGGTGCAGAGCCAGCCAATTTATCAGCTCGTTCATTTCCCTTGACTCCCGCATGTCCCGGGACGAAGATGAAGGTGACTTTGCGGACAACAGACTTCCGCAGCGACTCAGTCCACTGTCTACGTACAGATCCAGCTTCGACCTTCTGAATCATGCTCATTGAATCACTTAGTACACACACGTTGGTATATTGCTGTGATTCCAGCCATATGAAAGCCTGTGTAACTGCCATCACCTCCATCGTCATGCTGCTCGTGGTCATAGAGTGGGCACCACTGGATTCTTGAACGGTTCGGCCCGCTGAACGGGCTGTAAATGCCCACGCACTTCTCTGCTGCTTTACAACAGATCCATCTGTATAGATGAGCACTTCGGGGCTATTTGAGTGATCATAGATGAGCGCGTTAACCTCTGCATTGACAGCGGCAGGGTTCTGCTCTCTGCACTTTACAAACGAGCAGATTGGGACAGATTTGCCATACTAACAGACAAATATTGTGAAAACATAAATACACGATATGGCAACATAAAGCAAATGGTGGAAAGTCTAAACAGAGCGATAATACAGGCAGCCACTGAGTCCATTCCAAGAGAAGCGAGGAAAAATTACAAACCATACTGGACTGAAGAACTACAAAGTTTGGAGGACAAAGTTGAAGATGCCAGGAAGACAGCAGAGAGAGAACAAACAATTGAAGCAAACATCTCTCTCAAAGCCATCTCAGCAAAATATAAAAGAACAGTAAATCAAACAACAAGAGATTGTTGGAGGGAAAAAACAGAAACCTGAATTTTGACAGGGATGGAAACAAACTATGGAAACTAGTGAAAGCCATGAGCAATGAAGGACCTAGAAACAAACAAATAACAATTACACAAGGAAATGCCTTGCTTACAGGCAAAAAGGCTGCAAATGCACTAATGGAACACTATGCAAATGCAAACCACATTGATATTACAACCGAACAGAAGAAAGCAATCAAAGACAAACAGATACATCATAGAAATACAGAGACAGCAGCAGAATATATGATGGCAAATCTAACAATGGAAGAAATGGAACAGGCAATGAATACCCTAAAAAAGAAGAAATCACCAGGAAAGGATAGAATCACAAATGAAATGCTAATAGGACTAGGCACCAAGGCAAAGAAGAAACTACTAGCAGTCCTAAATAACAGCTGGAAGAGAGGAATAGTCCCACAGGCATGGAAGGAAGCTATACTAATACCAGTCCCAAAGAAAGGAAAAGACCTGGAAGAACCAAATGGCTATCGACCTGTCAGTCTACTGAGCTGTGTAGGAAAATTAATGGAACACATTATCAATGGCAGGCTAACATGGCATCTGGAAGAAAACAAACTCTTAACACCACACCAAGCAGGATTCAGAAAATACAGATCCACTGAAGATCAAATAACCTATATAGCTCAGGAAATAGAGGATGCCTTCCAAGAGAAAAAGCACACACTAGCAGTCTGGATAGATTTAGAAAAAGCATTTGATAAAGTATGGAAGGAAGGACTGAAAGTAAAACTGCAAAACATGCATGTTTGTGGAAAAATGTATAAATGGATCAGCCACTACCTTGAGAACAGAACTGCCAGGACAAAAGTACAAGGACAAACAAGCAAAATGATGCTGCTGGAGCAAGGTGTCCCCCAAGGAGGAGTTCTTTCACCATCATTATTCCTAGCATATATAAATGACATCACAGAAAATTTTCCAGCCAGAGTACACACATCCTCCTTTGCAGATGACCTAGCCATATGGACATCTGAAGAATATATTAGTACAGCTAACAGCAGAATACAGCAAGCCTTATTAGCGCTAGAGGACTGGTCAAAATCATGGCTAGTGAAGATAAGTGAGGAGAAAACAACATGCACAGTGTTCTCCCTCTCAAATAAAACTCAGCAACCTAAGCTGGTATTGAATGGAAAAATATTGCGCCATGAAGAAAATCCAAACTATCTAGGAGTCACCTTTGATCGTCGCCTGACATGGAAGACACAGGTTGAGAAAAATCGAACAAGAGCAAGGCAGAGAATGGCAATCATGAAAAAGCTGGTACAACGTGGGGAGCAGATGAGAAAGTTCTCAAGAAGTTATATACTGGACGGGTGAGGCCAGTACTGGAATATGGCATTGCAGCTTGGGCAACAGCAGCTAAGTCAAACTTTAACAAAATAAGTAGAGTCCAAAACCAAGGAATGCGAATCATAACTGGAAGCCTGAAGACAACGCCTATTAATGAACTAGAAAAGATCACTTGTTTACAACCAATGCAGGATAGAAGAGATAGCAGAGCCCAGCAACAAGCAGAAAAATTTAGAAGATTGACAGACCACCCTATGTACAACAGATTTAATGGTTTTGGAAAGGGAAGACTGAAGCGTAGCAACTTTGTAGAAACTGCAAAACGAAGGATTAGGGCAGATCCTATACTTAACATATCAACAGTCAAGCCCATACACAATGCACACAAGTTCCCAGCTTGGAGACAGCAGCAACTGCCTGAGATGATAGAAAACATTCCTGGTATTGAGAAAAAGAACACTCAGCATGAAACCGAAAGAAGAGAAATAACCCTAAACTACATAAAAGAACATTACCCAAGCAGGAATTGGACCCATGCATATACAGATGGATCAGCCAAAAATTCAATAGAGAATGGAGGAGGAGGAATTCTCCTAAATTTAAAAAATGGAGTGAAAAAAACACATTCAATGGCAACTGGAAAATTTTCAAGTAACTTCAAAGCGGAGGTAGAGGCTTTGAAAACTGCAGCAGAAATGCTCCTGATGGAGGAAAATAAAGAGAAGCAAATAGCTATCTTCACAGATGCAAAGTCAGCTGTCTCAATACTCAAGAGCAATAACAGCACAGAACTAACTGACCTAAGAGCAGCACTCCATGGTCTATGCCAGAAATCCAAAAAAGTTGTAATACAGTGGATCCCATCACATTGCAGTATACCTGGAAACGAAGAGGCTGACAGACTGGCAAAAGAGGGCGGACGACTACCACAGCCTGACATAGACATAACCTATAATGAGGCAAAGAGGTTGATAAAAAGCACTTATAGAACCAAATGGGAATCTGAGCATCCAGGCCATCAGAAGGATGATGCATATTACAAACTCGACCGAAGAGAACAAGTAGCAATCTTCAGACTCCGCACAGGACATAACAGGCTGAAATACCACTTGTTCAATAAACTAAAGATAGGAGATACTGATGAATGTAATTGTAGAACTGGAAAAAATGACAGCAAAACATTTGCTGCAGGATTGCCCAACGTATGCAGAACAGAGAAAGATATTTTGGCCCACACCTGCTTCATTTGAGGACAAGCTCTATGGAGATATCAACAAGCTCAAGTTGACCGCAGCTTACTTTAACTACATACAGGTTGACATTTAAAGGTGCATGAAGACCCAGAGGCATGAAATGAAATATTGCTTGGATAGCAAATCCATTATGTGGAAAGTCCAAATCGAAAGCTCGCTGTGTGGGCTTCATAAAAGGTGGAAAAGTGTCCTAGTGGCACGAAATGGAATATTGCTTGATAGCAAATCCATTACGTGGAAAGTCCGAATCAAAAGCCCATTGTGTGGGCTTCATAAAAGGTGGAAAAGTGTCCTAGTGGCATGAAATGGAATATTGCTTGGATAGCAAATCCATTACGTGGAAAGTCCGAATCGAAAGCTCACTGTGTGGATGTCATCTGCAGACTGCATACTTCTGGTTTCCGGAAGAACAGCCTATGGTGAACGGAAGGCCCAATATACGGAAGTGAGGCTAAGCAGCCATGTGCAGGACGTGACGATTCCTTGGGTGAGCCCAGTACCAGAGCGCTATGTATCGGCTCTGCAAGTATGGAAGCCTCCTTGGATGGCGGGGAATGCCCATGGTCTGCCCCTGCCTTCCCTTGAGGGCTGACCAGGATCTTTGGCTGTTCTATATGGACCAGCTGGGATGGGGGATAACACCACAACAGTGAGAGTCAAACGTCCTAAGAAACCCCCGGGAAGGTTAACCCGGTCAACAAATGCCCGCAGAAGTCGGATATGTCGGCCTAACGGCGCAAGAACGCAGCTCTGCTGTAAACAGGCACAACGCAATCACATCCGAAAAAAAAACTCCGGATGAACGAAGAAGAAGAAAGAAGAAGTACCAAGTTTATGTTGTTATATCAGGAGATGCAACACCAACAAATAGTACCAGGTTTATGTTGTTATATCAGGAGATGCAACACCAACAAATAGTACCAGGTTTATGTTGTTATATCAGGAGATGCAACACCAACAACTAGTACCAGGTTTATGTTGTTATATCAGGAGATGCAACACCAACAAATAGTACCAGGTTTATGTTGTTATATCAGGAGATGCAACACCAACAAATAGTACCAGGTTTATGTTGTTATATCAGGAGATGCAACACCAACAAATAGTACCAGGTGTATGTTGTTATATCAGGAGATGCATCACCAACAAATAGTACCAAGTTTATGTTGTTATATCAGGAGATGCAACACCAACAAATAGTACCAGGTTTATGTTGTTATATCAGGAGATGCAACACCAACAAATAGTACCAGGTTTATGTTGTTATATCAGGAGATGCAACACCAACAAATAGTACCAAGTTTATGTTGTTATATCAGGAGATGCAACACCAACAAATAGTACCAAGTTTATGTTGTTATATCAGGAGATGCAACACCAACAAATAGTACCAGGTTTATGTTATTATATCAGGAGATGCAACACCAACAAATAGTACCAGGTTTATGTTGTTATATCAGGAGATGCAACAACAACAAATAGTACCAAGTTTATGTTGTTATATCAGGAGATGCAACACCAAACAAATAGTACCAAGTTTATGTTGTTATATCAGGAGATGCAACACCAACAAATAGTACCAGGTTTATGTTGTTATATCAGGAGATGCAACACCAACAAATAGTACCAGGTTTATGTTGTTATATCAGGAGATGCAACACCAACAAATAGTACCAGGTTTATGTTGTTATATCAGGAGATGCAACACCAACAAATAGTATCAAGTTTATGTTGTTATATCAGGAGATGCAACACCAACAAATAGTACCAGGTTTATGTTGTTATATCAGGAGATGCAACACCAACAAATAGTATCAAGTTTATGTTGTTATATCAGGAGATGCAACACCAACAAATAGTACCAGGTTTATGTTGTTATATCAGGAGATGCAACACCAACAAATAGTACCAGGTTTATGTTGTTATATCAGGAGATGCAACACCAACAAATAGTACCAGGTTTATGTTGTTATATCAGGAGATGCAACACAACAAATAGTACCAGGTTTATGTTGTTATATCAGGAGATGCAACACCAACAATAGTACCAGGTTTATGCTGTTATATCAGGAGATGCAACACCAACAAATAGTACCAGGTTTATGCTGTTATATCAGGAGATGCAACACCAACAAATAGTACCAGGTTTATGTTGTTTTATCAGGAGATGCAACACCAACAAATAGTACCAGGTTTATGTTGTTATATCAGGAGATGCAACACCAACAAATAGTACCAGGTGTATGTTGTTATATCAGGAGATGCAACACCAACAAATAGTACCAGGTTTATGTTGTTATATCAGGAGATGCAACACCAACAAATAGTACCAGGTTTATGTTGTTATATCAGGAGATGCAACACCAACAAATAGTACCAGGTTTATGTTGTTATATCAGGAGATGCAACACCAACAAATAGTACCAGGTTTATGTTGTTATATCAGGAGATGCAACACCAACAAATAGTACCAGGTTTATGTTGTTATATCAGGAGATGCAACACCAACAAATAGTACCAGGTTTATGTTGTTATATCAGGAGATGCAACACCAACAAATAGTACCAGGTTTATGTTGTTATATCAGGAGATGCAACACCAACAAATAGTACCAGGTTTATGTTGTTATATCAGGAGATGCAACACCAACAAATAGTACCAAGGTTATGTTGTTATATCAGGAGATGCAACACCAACAAATAGTACCAAGTTTATGTTGTTATATCAGGAGATGCAACACCAACAAATAGTACCAGGTTTATGTTGTTATATCAGGAGATGCAACACCAACAAATAGTACCAGGTTTATGTTGTTATATCAGGAGATGCAACACCAACAACTAGTACCAAGTTTATGTTGTTATATCAGGAGATGCAACACCAACAAATAGTACCAAGTTTATGTTGTTATATCAGGAGATGCAACACCAACAAATAGTACCAGGTTTATGCTGCTAGTCTTGTATGTTTAGATCTCTGGGCACTCAATGGGCAGTGTGGTTGATATGTTTAGATCTCTGGGCACTCAATGGGCAGTGTGGTTGATATGTTTAGATCTCTGGGCACTCAATGGGCAGTGTGGTTGATATGTTTAGATCTCTGGGCACTCAATGGGCAGTGTGGTTGATATGTTTAGATCTCTGGGCACTTCATGGGCAGTGTGGTTGATATGTTTAGATCTCTGGGCACTCAATGGGCAGTGTGGTCAATATGTTTAGACCACTGGCACTCAATGGGCAGTGTGGTTGATATGTTTAGATCTCTGGGCACTTCATGGGCAGTGTGGTTGATATGTTTAGATCTCTGGGCAGTGTGGTCAATATGTTTAGACCACTGGCACTCAATGGGCAGTGTGGTCAATATGTTTAGACCACTGGCACTCAATGGGCAGTGTGGTCAATATGTTTAGACCACTGGGCACTCAATGGGCAGTATGGTCAATATGTTTAGACCACTGGGCACTCAATGGGCAGTCTGGTCAATATGTTTAGACCACTGGGCACTCAATGGGCAGTGTGGTCAATATGTTTAGACCAATGGGCACTCAATGGGCAGTGTGGTCAATATGTTTAGACCACTGGGCACTCAATGGGCAGTGTGGTCAATATGTTTAGACCACTGGGCACTCAATGGGCAGTGTGGTCAATATGTTTAGACCACTGGGCACTCAATTGGCAGTGTGGTCAATATGTTTAGATCTCTGGGCACTTCATGGGCAGTGTGGTCAATATGTTTAGACCACTGGGCACTCAATTGGCAGTGTGGTCAATATGTTTAGATCTCTGGGCACTTCATGGGCAGTGTGGTTGATATGAACACTGACCACCTTTGCTGCCCAAGAAATTTCCAGGTTCACATTGTTGGGCTGGTAAAGCAGTCAGTGGAGGAGGCTTGTAGAGGTCGTCAGGTGGGCTTGTCTCATGGTTCACATTGTTGGGCTGGTAAAGCAGTCAGTGGAGGAGGCTTGTAGAGGTCGTCAGGTGGGCTTGTCTCATTGTTCACATTGTTGGGCTGGTAAAGCAGTCAGTGGAGGAGGCTTGTAGAGGTCGTCAGGTGGGCTTGTCTCATGGTTCACATTGTTGGGCTGTTAAAGCAGTCAGTGGAGGAGGCTTGTAGAGGTCGTCAGGTGGGCTTGTCTCATGGTTCACATTGTTGGGCTGGTAGAGCAGTCAGTGGAGGAGGCTTGTAGAGGTCGTCAGGTGGGCTTGTCTCATGGTTCACATTGTTGGGCTGGTAAAGCAGTCAGTGGAGGAGGCTTGTAGAGGTCGTCAGGTGGGCTTGGCTCATGGTTCACATTGTTGGGCTGGTAAAGCAGTCAGTGGAGGAGGCTTGTAGAGGTCGTCAGGTGGGCTTGTCTCATGGTTCACATTGTTGGGCTTGTAAAGCAGTCAGTGGAGGAGGCTTGTAGAGGTCGTCAGGTGGGCTTGTCTCATGGTTCACATTGTTGGGCTGGTAAAGCAGTCAGTGGAGGAGGCTTGTAGAGGTCGTCAGGTGGGCTTGTCTCATGGTTCACATTGTTGGGCTGTTAAAGCAGTCAGTGGAGGAGGCTTGTAGAGGTCGTCAGGTGGGCTTGTCTCATGGTTCACATTGTTGGGCTGGTAGAGCAGTCAGTGGAGGAGGCTTGTAGAGGTCGTCAGGTGGGCTTGTCTCATGGTTCACATTGTTGGGCTGGTAAAGCAGTCAGTGGAGGAGGCTTGTAGAGGTCGTCAGGTGGGCTTGGCTCATGGTTCACATTGTTGGGCTGGTAAAGCAGTCAGTGGAGGAGGCTTGTAGAGGTCGTCAGGTGGGCTTGTCTCATGGTTCACATTGTTGGGCTTGTAAAGCAGCCAGTGGAGGAGGCTTGTAGAGGTCGTCAGGTGGGCTTGTCTCATGGTTCACATTGTTGGGCTGGTAAAGCAGTCAGTGGAGGAGGCTTGTAGAGGTCGTCAGGTGGGCTTGTCTCATGGTTCACATTGTTGGGCTGGTAAAGCAGTCAGTGGAGGAGGCTTGTAGAGGTCGTCAGGTGGGCTTGTCTCATGGTTCACATTGTTGGGCTGGTAAAGCAGTCAGTGGAGGAGGCTTGTAGAGGTCGTCAGGTGGGCTTGTCTCATGGTTCACATTGTTGGGCTGGTAAAGCAGTCAGTGGAGGAGGCTTGTAGAGGTCGTCAGGTGGGCTTGGCTCATGGTTCACATTGTTGGGCTGGTAAAGCAGTCAGTGGAGGAGGCTTGTAGAGGTCGTCAGGTGGGCTTGGCTCATGGTTCACATTGTTGGGCTGGTAAAGCAGTCAGTGGAGAAGGCTTGTAGAGGTCGTCATGTGGGCTTGGCTCATGGTTCACATTGTTGCGCTGGTAAAGCAGTCAGTGGAGGAGGCTTGTAGAGGTCGTCAGGTGGGCTTGTCTCATGGTTCACATTGTTGGGCTGGTAAAGCAGTCAGTGGAGGAGGCTTGTAGAGGCCATCAGGTGGGCTTGGCTCATGCTGCTAGATCCATGTTTGTGTAGACCATTCAGCCCTCCATGGCTGATGTGGGCACTCTTACATTTGCCGCCTTCACTTCCTTGGTACTCATTTGTCTTTGTTGACCGTGGAGCCTAGCTCAATGATTAAATCTTCCCTGGCGTGGTATCAAACCCAGGTCCAAGGGGTAGGCAGGCGAGCATCCAACCATGGTGGAACCGTGGCACACACCTTAGGCTGGCTGGGAAATCCTTCCCCCTCCCCGCCTCAAATGGGATTTAAACACTTGACCACGGCTGGCAAGGCAGGCAAGCATCCTGGCAACTGCTACCATGGCTCCAAAACATGAAGCCACAGTGGCTGCACTGGTATTCACCTGCCAGCTCCAGATAGTGGCCGCACCTTGCTGTAGGAACATGTGCACTTTGACCCTCAGTCACCTAGAAACCCCCACATGTAACATGCATAATGTTGAATATACTCGTACAATTCTGTGCAAGTTGAGTGATGGCTCTTCTGGCCAGATTCATCATTGTGTGCAAGTTGAGTGATGGCTCTTCTGGCCAGATTCATCATTTTGTGCTAGTTTTAGTTTAGTTTTAGTCGTTGGATCAACATCACGGCACACGGTTTGACACCGTAAGTGCTTCGTTTTCCTCCTAACTCAAACCTGAGTCTAGAGAAACTCAGCTCAATGCACGAACTCCGTTGCATCAGCGAGGATCCTGAAATACTTTGGGTAGATTTTTAACTCGAAATTTTGCCCGGGCAGCGCCGTTAGGCTACTCTTTTTCGATTTCCAACTGCCAAGGGATTTTTTACTTGTGCAACAATACATACGGGCGTCCGATCTCACTACCCAGAGACCAGGGAAAATGTTATTACTGGAAGTCCAGGTGGATATTTAAAATAAATCCCGGTCCTCACCGGGGCCTGAACCCGGGACCTCCAGCACTCGAGACGGACACCATACCTCGAGACCACTCAGCCGCCAGATTCATCATTGTGTGCAAGTTGAGTGATGGCTCTTCTGGCGAGATTCATCATTGTGTGCAAGTTGAGTGACGGCTCTTCTGGCCAGATTCATCATTGTGTGCAAGTTGAGTGATGGCTCTTCTGGCCATATTCATCATTGTGTGCAAGTTGAGTGATGGCTCTTCTGGCGAGATTCATCATTGTGTGCAAGTTGAGTGACGGCTCTTCTGGCGAGATTCATCATTGTGTGCAAGTTGAGTGATGGCTCTTCTGGCGAGATTCATCATTGTGTGCAAGTTGAGTGACGGCTCTTCTGGCGAGATTCATCATTGTGTGCAAGTTGAGTGACGGCTCTTCTGGCCAGATTCATCATTGTGTGCAAGTTGAGTGACGGCTCTTCTGGCGAGATTCATCATTGTGTGAAAGTTGAGTGATGGCTCTTCTGGCCAGATTCATCATTGTGTGCAAGTTGAGTGATGGCTCTTCTGGCGAGATTCATCATTGTGTGCAAGTTGAGTGACGGCTCTTCTGGCCAGATTCATCATTGTGTGCAAGTTGAGTGATGGCTCTTCTGGCCAGATTCATCATTGTGTGCAAGTTGAGTGACGGCTCTTCTGGCCAGATTCATCATTGTGTGCAAGTTGAGTGATGGCCTCTTCTGGCCAGATTCATCATTGTGTGCAAGTTGAGTGACGGCTCTTCTGGCCAGATTCATCATTGTGTGCAAGTTGAGTGACGGCTCTTCTGGCCAGATTCATCATTGTGTGCAAGTTGAGTGATGGCTCTTCTGGCGAGATTCATCATTGTGTGCAAGTTGAGTGATGGCTCTTCTGGCGAGATTCATCATTGTGTGCAAGTTGAGTGATGGCTCTTCTGGCCAGATTCATCATTGTGTGCAAGTTGATGTGACGGCTCTTCTGGCCAGATTCATCATTGTGTGCAAGTTGAGTGATGGCTCTTCTGCCAGATTCATCATTGTGTGCAAGTTGAGTGATGGCTCTTCTGGCCAGATTCATCATTGTGTGCAAGTTGAGTGACGGCTCTTCTGGCCAGATTCATCATTGTGTGCAAGGTTGAGTGATGGCTCTTCTGGCGAGATTCATCATTGTGTGCAAGTTGAGTGATGCCTCTTCTGGCGAGATTCATCATTGTGTGCAAGTTGAGTGGTGGCTCTTCTGGCGAGATTCATCATTGTGTGCAAGTTGAGTGATGGCTCTTCTGGCGAGATTCATCATTGTGTGCAAGTTGAGTGATGGCTCTTCTGGCGAGATTCATCATTGTGTGCAAGTTGAGTGACGGCTCTTCTGGCCAGATTCATCATTGTGTGCAAGTTGAGTGATGGCTCTTCTGGCGAGATTCATCATTGTGTGCAAGTTGAGTGATGGCTCTTCTGGCCAGATTCATCATTGTGTGCAAGTTGAGTGATGGCTCTTCTGGCCAGATTCATCATTGTGTGCAAGTTGAGTGATGGCTCTTCTGGCCAGATTCATCATTGTGTGCAAGTTGAGTGATGGCTCTTCTGGCCAGATTCATCATTGTGTGCAAGTTGAGTGACGGCTCTTCTGGCCAGATTCATCATTGTGTGCAAGTTGAGTGATGGCTCTTCTGGCCAGATTCATCATTGTGTGCAAGTTGAGTGATGGCTCTTCTGGCCAGATTCATCATTGTGTGCAAGTTGAGTGATGGCTCTTCTGGCCAGATTCATCATTGTGTGCAAGTTGAGTGATGGCTCTTCTGGCGAGATTCATCATTGTGTGCAAGTTGAGTGACGGCTCTTCTGGCCAGATTCATCATTGTGTGCAAGTTGAGTGATGGCTCTTCTGGCCAGATTCATCATTGTGTGCAAGTTGAGTGATGGCTCTTCTGGCCAGATTCATCATTGTGTGCAAGTTGAGTGACGGCTCTTCTGGCCAGATTCATCATTGTGTGGCAAGTTGAGTGATGGCTCTTCTGGCCAGATTCATCATTGTGTGCAAGTTGAGTGACTGCTCTTCTGGCCAGATTCATCATTGTGTGCAAGTTGAGTGACGGCTCTTCTGGCCAGATTCATCATTGTGTGCAAGTTGAGTGATGGCTCTTCTGGGCGAGATTCATCATTGTGTGCAAGTTGAGTGATGGCTCTTCTGGCGAGATTCATCATTGTGTGCAAGTTGAGTGATGGCTCTTCTGGCGAGATTCATCATTGTGTGCAAGTTGAGTGATGGCTCTTCTGGCGAGATTCATCATTGTGTGCAAGTTGAGTGATGGCTCTTCTGGCGAGATTCATCATTGTGTGCAAGTTGAGTGACGGCTCTTCTGGCCAGATTCATCATTGTGTGCAAGTTGAGTGATGGCTCTTCTGGCGAGATTCATCATTGTGTGCAAGTTGAGTGATGGCTCTTCTGGCCAGATTCATCATTGTGTGCAAGTTGAGTGATGGCTCTTCTGGCCAGATTCATCATTGTGTGCAAGTTGAGTGATGGCTCTTCTGGCCAGATTCATCATTGTGTGCAAGTTGAGTGATGGCTCTTCTGGCCAGATTCATCATTGTGTGCAAGTTGAGTGACGGCTCTTCTGGCCAGATTCATCATTGTGTGCAAGTTGAGTGATGGCTCTTCTGGCCAGATTCATCATTGTGTGCAAGTTGAGTGATGGCTCTTCTGGCCAGATTCATCATTGTGTGCAAGTTGAGTGATGGCTCTTCTGGCCAGATTCATCATTGTGTGCAAGTTGAGTGATGGCTCTTCTGGCGAGATTCATCATTGTGTGCAAGTTGAGTGACGGCTCTTCTGGCCAGATTCATCATTGTGTGCAAGTTGAGTGATGGCTCTTCTGGCCAGATTCATCATTGTGTGCAAGTTGAGTGATGGCTCTTCTGGCCAGATTCATCATTGTGTGCAAGTTGAGTGATGGCTCTTCTGGCCAGATTCATCATTGTGTGCAAGTTGAGTGATGGCTCTTCTGGCCAGATTCATCATTGTGTGCAAGTTGAGTGATGGCTCTTCTGGCCAGATTCATCATTGTGTGCAAGTTGAGTGATGGCTCTTCTGGTCAGATTCATCATTGTGTGCAAGTTGAGTGATGGCTCTTCTGGTCAGATTCATCATTGTGTGCAAGTTGAGTGATGGCTCTTCTGGTCAGATTCATCATTGTGTGCAAGTTGAGTGATCAGAAGGGCAGATGTGTGATAGCTCTTCTGGCCAGATTCATCAATGGTAGAACATAATGAGCTTGTTTGGCCATTTATAGTCTTTGTCATGTTCTCTAGATATCAGTGGTGTGACCTTCACCTGAAATAGACGCTGCAATGTCCAGTGACCTAATGCATTCACATGTTGGTCACGTCACCAGTAAAGCATCTATTGATGATTGACTTTGATATGATTGTGATATTTTGCCATGTTTGTGTTCACAGAGAGCATTTGTCAACTCCTACTTCTCTGACTTGTTCCAGGAATCACTTGTCAACACGCGGGTGAGCAACATTCACTCTTGTACTCCACCACACTTAGGAGATGGGAGAACCATTTATTTTCTCTCTCTCTATGAACATAATTAAGGTTGTAGGTCATATCAGTAGAGGGGTAGGGATGTTTGCAGCACCAACTCACCAGGGTGTAACAGGGCAG
Source organism: Cepaea nemoralis (assembly GCA_014155875.1). NCBI lineage: Eukaryota > Metazoa > Mollusca > Gastropoda > Stylommatophora > Helicidae > Cepaea > Cepaea nemoralis. Next base: position 83,323 of record JACEFZ010023978.1, read on the forward strand.
TAAATGATTATGGTCGTGTGCACAATTCACAGTAGAGACAGGAAAATACTGTGTAAGAGAACAAATAAAATGGCCGGGGTTAAAATCTAGGGCTTATTCACCAAGAATAAAGGAGTATGTACCAAGTCTTTACAGAAATTTCTAACAGAAAGGGGAACAAATCTTGCAGAAGCTTGAGCAGACCGCAACTAGAGTGGGTTCTCTTCCTCACATGCTTGTCTCGCTCCTCACACCCTAGTGACAACACTCTCACACACATCTTCCTCACACGCTTGTCTCACTCTTCACACCCTAGTGACAACACTCTCACACGTCAGTTAACAATAGAAATTGGAGCACAGTTTTGTCCACTGCTCTGTGACTATATTGCCAATAAGCTGCTGTGTAGGCTCGGACAACTGCTATGTGCCAAGACGCTGATTGTTGGAACAGCAAACTCTGGCATTATTTACAGTGATGGTTCATTTCTGGTCTTATTTACTTTGTTGGTCAGTGGCGAACTTGGTAATATTTCTTTACAGGGTTTCTGTGCGATAAAACAACTTCGCACGCCTTGGACACCACTATCATCTTGACGTGCCACCCCTGCATTATTTCAATGGTGCTTTATTGGTATCATTAGAGATGCTTGATCTGGGTCTTGTAGACATCTCTACTTCGACTTCTGATGACCATTGAGCCTTTCCACCTTATACAGGCTAAAGTCATTAACTATTGGAACTGAACTTGCACAAGACGACATGAGGATGGTTTTTCACTGTCTACTTTACTAAGACTCTACACTTGACATGTTAACACAATCATTTGCTCGACAGAAGATTCACAAAAATACATGACAATGTCTACACATTCTATTCTACATGAGCGGCGTAATGTTAACCATGCTCTGTTAACTCAGAACTAGGTCCGACTCTGACACTAGCTCTCGTTCAACTGATTTTTAAGGTGATGTTTTGCCCTTGCGCACAACGTCCTGCACACTTTCCATATCATATGCTTGTGTCAAAGATTGGGTTAGGGCATATGTGGGTGGGTGGAGGATGTATGTGTGGGTGGTGGGGTGAGTGTGAGTGGATTGGGGATGTATAGGTGGTTAGGGAGATGTGTGTGTGTGTGGGTAGAGAGATGTCAGTTGGTGGGGATGTGTGTGTGTATGGTTTCGGGATGTTTGAGTGGATGTGCGATGTGTGGGTTGGTGGGGCTGTGTATGCGTGGGTGGGGAATATGTGGTCGATGGAGGTATGGGTGGTTGGAGGTGGGGAGAGGATGTGTGGGTTGGTGGGGGATGTTTGTGGGTGGCGAGTGTGTTTTGGTTGGGGGAACAGGTGAGGGCAGTGTGTGTGGGTGGGGGATGGGTCAGTTGGTGGGGTATGTATGTGTCCCTGGATGTGTGTGTGTGTGGGTAGGTGGGGGTGTATGTGTAGGTAGGTGGGGGTGTATGTGTGGGTGGGGTGATGTATGGGTAGGTGGGAGATGGGCCTCATAACATGGTAATTTGCCTTGTTTATGTTTACAACATTCATTTCACAATGTTTAGTTTTCTTTCTATGTAAATGTATAATGCACTTGATGAACGAAAGATGAGTGATTGAAAGGGCCAAATGTAAGACGGGCCTGCGTGCCCAATTTGTGACCCTTTTAAAATAAAAGTTGATTTGATTTGATTTTGATTTGCCTTTGTGACCAATGCCGTGGAAGGTCACTTCGCACGATCTCTTCATGCAGATCGCACTTGTTACTAATTCATGCCATGGTTCATCCTGTATCAACTAGACCATATATATTACAGATATGTGAGGGCTGGTCTGGTTCGCAAGATCAGTCCCACGTCTGGCATTTGTTGTCTCGGATAGTACACCCTATGGGGAACTTCCCAGCCGATACAATTTAGCGAGGCAAGCGTTTCGAGAATGTGACAGCAGCATGAAGCCGGAGTCGCGGTGTGAGCGGGTGAAAGAGCAATTTTTGTACGATCATTCGATGAAAGTCTCGATAAGCGTCCACTCTCGATGAGCAATGCCTGCAGTCAGCAAGCTGGTATAGCTTTTCGGTCAGTCCTGCCTGGCGTAGCTTGAAGCTCGTCGGTAGGCGTCCAGTGGTTTTGTATGTATCACCAGGTATAGAGGGAGCGCACTGAGTGATTGCTACTCTTGGCCTGCGTGTGCATGAATAGTCCATCTGGTTGATCCTACCAGTAGTCATATGCTTGTGTCAAAGATTAAGCCATGCATGTCTAAATTCACAATCTCACAGTGAAATCGCGAATGGCTCATTAAATCAGTCACGGTTCCTTAGATGACACAATCCTACTTTGGCGATTCTAGAACTAATACATGCTTACCAAGCTCTGACCCTCGTGGAAAGAGCGCTTTTATTAGTTCAAAACCACAGCCTGTGGTGAACGAGGTGCCCAATATACAGAAGTGAGGTTAAGCAGACATGTGCAGGACGTGACGATTCCTTGGGTGAGCCCAGTTCCAGAGAGCTATGTGTCAGCCCTGCAATTATGGAAGTCTCCTTGGGTGGCGGGGAATCCTGCCTTCCCTTGAGGGCCGAACAGGATTCTTTGGCTGTTCTAGGTGGGCCAGCTGGCATGTAGGTGACACCTCAACAGTGAGAGTCGAATGTTTTTCAAAACTCCCGGGAAGGTTAACCCGGTCAACAAATGCCTGCAGAAGTCAGGTGTGTCGACCGAAAGGTGCAAGTATTGCATCTCTGCTGTAAACAGGCACAACGCAACTACGTCCGAAAAAACACTCCGGATGAACGCAGAAGAAGAAGAAATTACAGATTTATTCACTCCTGCCAACCATGAGACTACATAAATATACATCAACATACACCAGATATGCAGATAAATGTCTCTTAGCAACTCCTTACACATTTCAGCAGCCACATGATGAACAGCAAGGATGTAAGAATCTGTTGATGATAGGTCCAATGTCCTGAAAACACAATTATTAAATTTACAAAATGATTGGTTTTTCTTCTTCTGCCTTGGATCTCCCCATTTTCATAAAGTGACACATGTCATAGCAGCTGTTCCTGTAATAGAGTGACACATGTCATGTCAGCTGTTCCTGTTATAAAAGGACACAATGCATGTCAGCTGTTCCTGTTATAAAAGGACACAATTCATGTCAGCTGTTCCTGTCATAAAGTGATACATGTCATGTCAGCTGTTCCTGTCATAAAGTGATACATGTCATGTCAGCTGTTCCTGTCAAAAAGTGACACATGTCATGTCAGCTGTTCCTGTTATAAATGGACATGTCATGTCAGCTGTTCCTGTCATAAAGTGATACATGTCATGTCTGCTGTTCCTGTCAAAAAGTGATACATGTCATGTCAGCTGTTCCTGTCAAAAAGTGATTCATGTCATGTTTGCTGTTCTGTCAAAAAGTGATACATGTCTGCTTTTCCTGTCAAAAAGTGATACATGTCATGTCTGCTGTTCCTGCCATAAAGTGATACATGTCATGTCTGCTGTTCCTGGGCAGGAAAGCCTGGACAACAGATGTCAGGATGAAGCTTGAAAGACACAAATATTTCAGCTCGGTTATAAACAATCAACCATCATCTAATGAAAATGGAGAAACAAGAAATTTCAGCTTGTTTAAACAAAAGAGTGGACGGAGGGAATAAGTCCATGGGAATCTCGATATATGAAGCCCATAAATGGGCACTCTCCCGCGGTTTATGCTTCACCTCGACATCGCATGGTACAAGAGGAACAAGATGAGATGAGATATTATTTATAGATAAGGTGCATTTATTTACTTTAGCATGGTGCAAAGATAAGATAAAATCTCTGACACATCAATTCAACACTGCATTTACTGACATGTTTGAGTGACTTGTTGTTCTTAGCCACTGACAAAACAAAACACTTGATGTTTCAGGATACACTGGCAGGTATCAGATGTTCTGACTTGGAGCATTGTTGGTTGTCCACAGAGATGCTTGAAGTTGGTGGTGAGTTGCTCAGTGTTGTCATTTATAGTCTTGCAGAATAACATGTTTAGTTTAGTCGATGGATCAACATCACGGCACACGGGTGCAACCCATAAGTGCTCCGTTCTCCTCCTAACTCAAACCTGAGTCTGGAGAAACTCAGTTCAGTGCATGAACTCCGTAGCATCAGCGAGGATCCTGAAATACTTTGGGTAGATTTTTAACTCAAAACTTTTGCCTGGGCAGCGCAGTTAGGCTACCCTTTTTCGATTGCCAACTGCCAAGGGATTTTTAATGTGCGCAACAATACACACGGGCGTCCAGTCTCACTACCAACAGACCAGGGGAAATTTTATTACTAGAAGTCCACGAGAAAAAATCCCGGTCATCACTGGGGCTTGAACCCAGGACCTCCAGCACTTGAGGCAGACACCATACCCAGAGACCACGCAGCCCCCGAGAATAACATGTACACAAGTCAACTACTGCACCCTGTCCCACGCAGTCAGGCGTATTAGTAATATTAGGCTAGTTCTCTGTTGTTAGATCAGTTGTCACTGGACAGGTCATGTGATCAGTATCACACTGGATGGGTCATGTGGTCACTGTCACACTGGATGGGTCATGTGCTCAGTGTCACACTGGATGGGTCATGTGCTCAGTGTCACATTGGATTGGTCATGTGCTCAGTGTCACACTGGATAGGTCATGTGGTCAGTGTCACACTGGATGGGTCATGTGTTCAGTTTCACACTGGACGGGTCATGTGGTCAGTGTCACACTGGATGGGTCATGTGGTCAGTGTCACACTGGACAGGTCATGTGGTCAGTGTCACAATGGACAGGTCATGTGGTCAGTTTCACACTGGATGGGTCATGTGGTCAGTGTCACAATGGACAGGTCATGTGGTCAGTTTCACATTGGACATGCCATGTGGTCAGTTTCACACTGGATGGGTCATGTGGTCAGTTTCACACTGGACAGGTCATGTGGTCAGTGTCACACTGGACAGGTCATGTGGTCAGTTTCACACTGGACAGGTCATGTGGTCAGTGTCACACTGGACAGGTCATGTAGTCAGTGTCACACTGGACAGGTCATGTGGTCAGTTTCACATTGGATGGGTCATGTGGTCAGTTTCACATTGGACGGGTCATGTGGTCAGTGTAACACTGGATAGGTCATGTGGTCAGTGTCACACTGGATGGGTCATGTGGTCAGTGTCACAATGGACAGGTCATGTGGTCTGTTTCACATTGGACAGGTCATGTGGTCAGTTTCACATTGGATGGGTCATGTGGTCAGTGTCACACTGGACAGGCCATGTGGTCAGTTTCACACTGGACTGGTCATGTGGTCAGTGTCACACTGGACTGGTCATGTGGTCAGTTTCACACTGGACTGGTTATGTGGTCAGTTTCACATTGGACAGGTCATGTGGTCAGTGTCACATTGGATGGGTCATGTGGTCAGTTTCACACTGGACTGGTCATGTGGTCAGTTTCACATTGGATGGGTCATGTGGTCTGTTTCACACTGGACAGGTCATGTGGTCAGTGTTACACTTGACAGGTCATGTGGTCAGCATCACATTGGACAGGTCATGTTGTCAGTGTCACACTGGACTGGTCATGTACTCTGTGTCACACTGGACAGGTCATGTGGTCAGTGTCACACTGGACAGGTCATGTGGTCAGTTTCACATTGGACATGTCATGTGGTTCAGTGTCACACTGGACGGGTCATGTGGTGAGTGTCACACTGGATGGGTCATGTGGTCAATTTCACACTGAACGGGTCATGTGGTCAGTGTCAAACTGGACTGGTCATGCCTCTGTTTGTAGGAAACTACCAGCAATGTTCTGTACAAGTTTCAGGTCTTTCTCTCTCATTATTGTTCTGTACAAGCCTCAGTCTCATCAGTGTTCTGTACATGTCTCAGGTCTTTCTCATAAGTGTTCTGTACATGTCTCAGGTCTTTCTCATTAATGTTCTGTACATGTCTCAGGTCTTTCTCATTAATGTTCTGTACATGTCTCAGGTCTTTCTCATTAATGTTCTGTACATGTCTCAGGTCTTTCTCATTAATGTTCTTTACAAGTCTCTGGTCTCTCAATAATGTTCTGTACAGGTCTCCGTTCTCTCATTAATGTTCTGTACAAGCCTCAGGTCTTTCTCTCTCCTTAATGTTCTGTACAAGTCTCAGGTCTTTCTCTCTCATTAATGTTCTGTACAAGCCTCTGGTCTCTCATTAATGTTCTGTACAAGCCTCTGGTCTCTCATTAATGTTCTGTACAAGCCTCTGGTCTCTCATTAATGTTCTGTACAAGTCTCAGGTCTTTCTCTCTCATTAATGTTCTGTACAAGTTTCAGGTCTTTCTCTCTCATTAGTGTTCTGTATAAGCCTCAGGTCTTTCTCATTAATGTTCTGTACATGTCTCAGGTCTTTCTCATTAATGTTCTGTACATGTCTCAGGTCTTTCTCATTAATGTTCTGTACAAGCCTCAGTCTCATCAGTGTTCTGTACATGTCTCAGGTCTTTCTCATCAGTGTTCTGTACATGTCTCAGGTCTTTCTCATTATGTTCTGTATATGTCTCAGGTCTTTCTCATTAATGTTCTGTACATGTCTCAGGTCTTTCTCATTAATGTTCTGTAAAAGCCTCTGGTCTCTCATTAATGTTCTGTACAAGCCTCTGGTCTCTCATTAATGTTCTGTACAAGCCTCTGGTCTCTCATTAATGTTCTGTACAGACCTCAGGTCTTTCTCTCTCATTAATGTTCTGTACAAGTCTCAGGTCTTTCTCTCATGAATGTTCTGTACAAGTTTCAGGTCTTTCTCTCTCATTAATGTTCTGTACAAGCCTCAGGTCTTTCTCTCTGATTAATGTTCTGTACAAGTTTCAGGTCTTTCTCTCTCATTAATGTTGTTTACAAGCCTCAGGTCTTTCTCTCTCATTAATGTTCTGTACAAGTTTCAGGTCTTTCTCTCTCATTAATGTTCTGTACAAGTCTCAGGTCTTTCTCATTAATGTTCTATACAAGTCTCAGGTCTTTCTCTCTCATTAATGTTCTGTACAAGTTTCAGGTCTTTCTCTCTCATTAGTGTTCTGTACAAGCCTCAGGTCTTTCTCTCTCATTAATGTTCTATACAAGTTTCAGGTCTTTCTCTCTCATTAATGTTCTGTACAAGTTTCAGGTCTTTCTCTCTCATTAATGTTCTGTACAAGTCTCAGGTCTTTCTCTCTCATCAATGTTCTGTACAAGTCTCCGATCTTTCTCTCTCATTAATGTTCTGTACAAGTCTCAGGTCTTTCTCATCACTCTGGTGATGTGTAAACATTTGGTTTATTACCTTGGCATGTCGTACTCTAAAGTCGTTTAGTCAATGAAACAAAGATGTAGGTTTTTGTTAACATTTTGCCAAATGACCTGTTTCTGTTCTCAGCAAACACTCAGCTTTTGTGTTTACCGTTGATTTCTACAAAATGCACTGTTTTCCCTCTAGTTCTGATTCCCCCATTTTCATGAAGATGTTATAGCACAGTGTTTATGATGTTAAGTCTGTATGCTGGTTGTTCAGTGTTGATCACAGTGTGTGGCTCATGTAGGATTACAGTCTACACAGACCTACTGTCACACGTCGTTCTTGATGATAATATCAAGAAGTTCTTACGATGATATGTTCATGATATTGTCGTGTGATGGTCGTTGTCTAGGTAACGATACTCATGGTGTGTCAATGGAGATATCTAACTGTCTTGCAATATAACTCACCCCCGCAGTGCATATTCACCAGGCATTAAACAAGATTCCGTTGGCGCACATAATCCTTTATTACAGAAATAAGACGGACAGACGGAACATGTTTATACATCCAGAAATAATGTAATCCATAGAATATAATATCCTCCTCACAATTTAACCAGCACACATCAATGCCTTCTCAAGCCTGCTTCATATCAAATCCACAAGACATTTAGTCCAGCTACTATCCACGGCTGGATCTCCTACAATACAACCCACACATTGGGTCGGAGCCACTGCTCAACTATGTAACCCACTCTGGGTTTAGGCCCTCACTCACTATAGGAACCCACTCTGGTTCAGGCCTGTCTTCACAACTAGGAGAACAACACAACACGGAGATCTCTAACTCCGCTTCTCCTTAGAATACCGACCAGTTCGGCATCTACACATTGACTGTCCTGAAGTCCCTTGACTTCACACAAAACTAAACTGTCCTTCCCCCATCCCCTGGGGTCGACACTCACCCTTCCCATTATTTTATTTCTCAGGACTGGCTGTTTTCTCATAGCCAGTTCAGTCACTTTACTGTCTCCCACTCTCATCTCCCTTCTTCCTCATGCCCGGTCACTCAACTCAATGTCAATGACCCAGGCTTATGTCATCACCCCCCTCTTAAAAGAAAACTTCGTTTTCAAATATTGGGAGACTAAAACTTACTAAACATGTGACCCAGACATATAGCCTGGGTAGCCCTAAGTATGGCTGCACCTCACTTCAGCTACAACCCTAAATACTACATCAAATGCTCATAGTACACTCCTATATTCGTCACACATAAATACAACCATCTTTCTATCTTGTGTATCAATGCATGACCTAATACATCACATAATAATAATACATCATAGGAAAGCATTATACTTATGTACCCACAGGTCTCTTACTACTTCACGACCCCACAATACTATTTGTGTACCGACCCTATATCAGGTGGTTCTGTTCTTGCATTAACCCTCCTCTGATTCCTGTCGATGCTGTGTCTACCTTTCATGTACCCATGACTCATGGTACCTCTACAATTACAACATCTGTTTGCTATCCCTAGCCCTGGGTCAGTAATGTCGCGAACACTCTTTTGACCTGACTCAACTTTCCTATCTGCATATTGCACCGTTACACTTGAGTCTCTGTTTAGTCTGAACTCTTTATTCAATCTTGGCCCATATACCTGGCACCTTGCTTTCTGCTGCATACGCCTTATGCCTATGTGCCCTGCACATGCACTATCCTGAGCTGTTCTAGTATATCGGTCTCTGTGTGCTAAAGGTACTGCTACTTGCCAACGTGCAGTTCTGCTATCTGAAAACCTGCGAGTGAGAACATTGTTCTTCCTCTTGAAGCACCATCTACCCTTCATTGACCGCCTATGTTCTACTCTCCTACACCCTTGGGAACATTTGTTCAGGGTAGTATCTTGTCTCTGGGATTCACTAGCACTATATTTGGGATCCATTCTCATCTGCTCCACTGTATTACACTTGTCTTGAGTTCCTGTGTCTACTTCAAGTGCCTCTTCTACCTCCGCTATACTCTCTAATTTAGGTTCTCTTGTGGTAACTACCTCATTACTGCTTACACTATATTTTTGGTCCCAATAAACTACTTCCTCTTCTGTACAATCTTTAACTCCTATAACATTTCCTATGATCACATCAGCCACTGGTGAGTCCAAAACACACGCTGTCACTCTTCCAGTGATATATGGTGTTTTTACTGTTATTATGGCTAATGGGTAGAACTCTACTGTGCCGTTGAATGTTATGCATCTAATCTTTTTCCCTGTATAATCCGAGGGATCTATTAAACTTCTCCTCACTCCGATAGACGTACATCCGGAATCCCTAATTGTTAACGCTGGTCTATCATTGACAAATCCCTGATGCAGCTTCAAACTGCCTCCTTCATGCACTGCTGATCCTGCTTTCACTGTATGACCACATATTAGGACTGGCTGACTGTCTTTTTCAAAAAGAGGTTTGCACCCACTACAATCTTCATTGTTCAGCGTCTCAATTACGTGCGCTGCATTTGAGTGCTCTGTTTCTCCCATCCTACATTGATGGCTGACATCCCATTCTTTCCACATTTGAAACAAGTAATCTCCCTTTTAGTGTTGTTCGTTGGTCCATCTGATGGTTGTGCATCACACTGTGCTGCCTTGTGTCTCCAGCTCCCACAATTCCAACATCCGGCATAATTTTGACGTCTCTGGAAGTTCCCTCTTCTATATGGGTACCGTCCTACTCTACCAACATTGTTTCCTCGGAAACCATTATCTTGAAGTTCTTGCTGCTCACCTTTATGTGCTGAATCCACACTTTTCGCCCTTGGTCTGATGACTGGATTCTGGTCCTGTTTAGTGTACGCTGCACAGACTATTTCCTCACTCATTAGTTTTCCAATAGATACGTTAGGATGTGCAGTCATGTAGTTTTGCCCTAACTGAGACATTGTGTCTATGTCCTTTGGCTTACGTTCCTCAAAGAACGCCACTAAATTAGAATTGCATGCAGATACTACCTTGTCTCTTAGCATTAGATCTACTAATTTATTAAAATCTTTCCCTACTTCTGCGAGCTCCATCCATTTGTTAAATGTATTCTTTACAGTGTTAACAAAATCTGTGAAATCTTGATTTGTCTCTGGCACTAACTGTCTAAACTTTGTCCTATATCCATGCTCAGTGAGTTGGAACTTTGTCAGCAAACGTTGACGTAAGATAGTGTAGTTGTTCCTTTCTTCTACAGGTAAATTGAACATGGTGTCTAGTGCCTTGCCCGTAAGAAACTCGCCAAGTCGCATCGCATACTCGTTTTCTGGGATGCCTAAAGTTTTCGCACTTTCTTGAAATCTGTCCAAATAAGATTCAAGGTTGTCTCGGTCCGTAAAGTATGGCAGTTTTAATCTCTGTGACGACTGCGAAGGTTTTCTGCTTTCCTCACTTTGACCCTTCGAAGATAGTTCTAGTTTTCTGAGAGCAATTTCAGCTTCCATCTTAATCTTCTCTTTCTCAATTTCCACGGCATTTGTGTGTTTTAACTTTTCAAGTTCTAGTTGTTCCATTTGTAGTTTCACTTGTGTCTCTTTCTCTTCCTGTAGACGCTTTGCCTCGCGTTCATTATGCCTCTCCTCTCTTTCCGTCTGTTTTTGTTCTTTTGCTTCTGCATACTCCTGTAACTCTTTACCTTTCAGGCCTATTCGTTCACCTGCTTCAATATATTCCATTAAAGTACGCATCTTGTACTTGTGGACACGTTGCTGTCTGTCAGCCAACTATAAATGTGACGACTCTGCTACTAGTCTTTGTGTGCCCTCCCTAAGTACACCTCCACTCCCTGTGTACGTAAATTGTAGTGCTAAAATATCACCCTGTACTCACCCAGTCACTCTACAAGCACTAGGTAGTGAGGGGGGAAGTATCACCTATACTCCCTTATATCTATAACAAATAGTTGTATAACATTTCTGGAAATATTGTTAAACATACATATAAATACATATACAAACAAATGGATGATAACAGTAAGTGTTTTCTATCAAAACGTTAGACTCACAAGCCAAGTACACGAAGATGGTGATCACACAGAAATAAACCACAGTAACAACCACAAGCTTGTGTAGGGACACCCACAGTGCGCGTAATATATAAATATAAACCGACAAAGACCACTAGACAGCAGACACGACGAAAGATCACAATAACAACATATATCCGACCACAACAAATATCATATGTAAATATAACGAAAAGAAAGAAAGGAAAAAAAATTATAGCATAAAAATATACAGAAATCTGACGTCAAACACAAACTGGCACGTTATATAATTCAGGACCGTCCCTGCAGAACCAAATAAACCGACCTTTCGATATTCTTCCCAGATATTATATATGGTGCACCTCAGAAAATAACTTTTCGCCCCGCCTCCCGGCCTTCGAGAAGCAACACAAAAATCCCCTACTCTTGACAAACACTGGACCACATACAAATAATTGCGTAACCCGACAACAATAAATATGACGATGGGAGCAACAAAAAAAAATAATGTATAACTGGTTGGCCGACAAATATGTGCCTATTAATCCGTCGCCAAAAGTTCTTATTTTGCTGTTAATGGTTTTTCACAATATGCTGGAAATGTCTGTGTTAAATTCTCCGAAATGTTTACGACGCTAGATTTCAAAGTGACTTGTTGTTTTGTTGAGTGGTTCCTGAATTCACGTGGTGATCACAAGTTCCAACTGTCGACAAAAGTTGAAGATGATAGTGATATCCAAACTGTTCTGTCTCGACACAGTCCGTAACGTTATTGTACTTTCTCTGTACGTGGTGGCACCACAGTAATAATCCAAAGTGTTCTTTCGATATGTTGTTACTTTCGTTGCGGAGATGGTGCTTTGCTGTATCATAAATGTTATGGATTTCCGTTACCCGACAAGATTCACCAAAAAGAAAAGGAGAATGGCAGCCAATGTTCAGCGCTTTAAATTTTGATATATAAATAAATCCTTATTGGCAAAGAAATACAACCATGGTTGCGATGATGATACGTTAAAACTGTTTGCTCATAACAGAATAATGATGACAAAGGCTTGAACAAAGACGAAACATCAAGTCTGGCTTTCTTTCAAAACAACCTTGTTTTGTTCATTCACAATGAGTCATCTTGACCACACTAGGCCGTGGAAATTTTCCTGAGTACCTTTCCTCCTTCCACCCCCAACTCACAATGTCACCTCAATTTCTCTTTATCACTCTCAGTGAAAAATTCCTCCGTAAAACAGTTTTCACACAAACTTGACAGCCCCACCCACTGCTGCCCTAGCACGGCTGTGGTAGGGGTTAACGTACCTCTCCCCCGTACCTGGACGCTGGTGTCTCCACCCGTCCTATTAACTGCGTCAAAAAATCTTGACCAGTCAACTTGCGACAACACAGTGCGTTCCCTCGCACACACACACAAAATTCTCACCACGCACAGGATGTTGTGACGAAATTGCTCGCTGTCTTCAATCTTTGGTTCAATCCTGTCAAACACACACACACTAGGACTGACCGCACTTGTTGCAAACACCGTTTTGTCCCCGCGACATTTCCTCTGTGCTGTCCGTGACCAAACACCCCTGCTACTGCAATCGACTCTCCCGGTCGATTTGTGCTGCGTTAATTCTCCTGGCGCCCTGCCTCGTCTGTTTACGTGTGCTGACCGTCGTTAATTTACCTGTAGTGAACCTGACGTGAACTGACTGCTCGCCTGTGACCTCCGCCGCGCATTTTCCCCGCGCGCTGACAGTTTTTCTTCGATGTGGCGTCTCACACACACAAAAGAGTTGCTGTTAATCTCTTGACGCAGTACTGTCTAAATTGATGGAACGAAGTCACCCGATAATAACTCCTCTCTCAGCGAAGAGCCCACAAATATCTCAGAATGACACCAATGTCTATAATGCAATGGGTTTCTCAATATATCCCCGTCGTTCTTGCCAGGACAGACCCCAGATGACTCAACATTGCACGGTGTTCCTTAACCGAATGTAGCTGTCAGTACCGTCAGAAACTCTTTACCAAGCGACGAGTTCCCAGATGATCAATATATCCCCGTCGTCCTTGACCGGAGGAGACCCCAGAATGTCACACGTCGTTCTTGATGATAATATCAAGAAGTTCTTACGATGATATGTTCATGATATTGTCGTGTGATGGTCGTTGTCTAGGTAACGATACTCATGGTGTGTCAATGGAGATATCTAACTGTCTTGCAATATAACTCACCCCCGCAGTGCATATTCACCAGGCATTAAACAAGATTCCGTTGGCGCACATAATCCTTTATTACAGAAATAAGACGGACAGACGGAACATGTTTATACATCCAGAAATAATGTAATCCATAGAATATAATATCCTCCTCACAATTTAACCAGCACACATCAATGCCTTCTCAAGCCTGCTTCATATCAAATCCACAAGACATTTAGTCCAGCTACTATCCACGGCTGGATCTCCTACAATACAACCCACACATTGGGTCGGAGCCACTGCTCAACTATGTAACCCACTCTGGGTTTAGGCCCTCACTCACTATAGGAACCCACTCTGGTTCAGGCCTGTCTTCACAACTAGGAGAACAACACAACACGGAGATCTCTAACTCCGCTTCTCCTTAGAATACCGACCAGTTCGGCATCTACACATTGACTGTCCTGAAGTCCCTTGACTTCACACAAAACTAAACTGTCCTTCCCCCATCCCCTGGGGTCCACACTCACCCTTCCCATTATTTCTCAGGACTGGCTGTTTTCTCATAGCCAGGTCAGTCACTTTACTGTCTCCCACTTTCATCTCCATTCTTTCTCATGCCCGGTCACTCAACTCAATGTCAATGACCCAGGTTTATGTCACCTACATACGTCAGGTCTCTGGTTTGATATCTGTATTACAGTCTACACAGATCTACATATGTCAGGTCTCCAGTTTGATAGCCTGATAGGATGTATTACTGTCTACACAGATCTACATATATCAGGTCTACAGTGTATAGCATGATAGGATGTATTACTGTCTACACAGATCTACATATGTCAGGTCTCCAGTTTGATAGCTGTATTACTGTCTACACAGATCTACATATATCAGGTCTACAGTGTATAGCATGATAGGATGTATTACTGTCTACACAGATCTACATATATCAGGTCTACAGTGTATAGCATGATAGGATGTATTACTGTCTACACAGATCTACATATGTCAGGTCTCCAGTTCGATAGCCTGATAGGATGTATTACTGTCTACACAGATCTACATACTTCCAGGTCTCCAGTTTGATAGCCTGATAGGATCTATTACTGTCTACACAGATCTACATGTCAGGTCTCCAGTTTCGATAGCCTGATAGGATGTATTACTGTCTACACAGATCTACATATGTCAGGTCTCCAGTTTGATAGCCTGATAGGATGTATTACTGTCTACACAGATCTACATATGTCAGGTCTCCAGTTTGATAGCCTGATAGGATGTATTACTGTCTACACAGATCTACATATATCAGGTCTACAGTGTATATCATGATAGGATGTATTACTGTCTATACAGACCTACATACGTCTTGTCTCCAGTTTGATATCTGTATTACTGTCTACACAGATCTACATACATCAGGTCTCCAGTTTGATAGCTTGATAGGATGTATTACTGTCTACACAGATCTACATATGTCTTGTCTCCAGTTTGATATCTGTATTACTGTCTACACAGATCTACATATGTCAGGTCTACAGTGTATAGCCTGATAGGATGTATTACTGTCTACACAGACCTACATACGTCTTGTCTCCAGTTTGATATCTGTATTACTGTCTACACAGATCTACATATGTCAGGTCTACAGTTTGATAGCCTGATAGGATGTATTACTGTCTATACAGATCTACATATGTCAGGTCTACAGTTTGATAGCCTGATAGGATGTATTAGTCTACACAGATCTACATACGTCAGGTCTCCAGTTTGATAACCTGATAGGATCTATTACTGTCTATACAGATCTACATATGTCAGGTCTCCAGTTTGATAGCCTGATAGGATGTATTACTGTCTATACAGATCTACATATGTCAGGTCTCCAGTTTGATAGCCTGATAGGATGTATTACTGTCTACACAGATCTTCATACGTCAGGTCTCCAGTTTGATAACCTGATAGGATGTATTACTGTCTACACAGATCTTCATACGTCAGGTCTCTAGTTTGAAAGCCTGATAGGATGTATTACTGTCTACACAGATCTACATATGTCAGGTCTACAGTTTGATAACCTGATAGGATGTATTACTGTCTACACAGATCTACATATGTCAGGTCTACAGTTTGATAACCTGATAGGATGTATTACTGTCTACACAGATCTTCATACGTCAGGTCTCTAGTTTGAAAGCCTGATAGGATGTATTACTGTCTACACAGATCTTCATACGTCAGGTCTCCAGTTTGATAACCTGATAGGATGTATTACTGTCTACACAGATCTTCATACGTCAGGTCTACAGTTTGATAACCTGATAGGATGTATTACTGTCTACACAGATCTTCATACGTCAGGTCTACAGTTTGAAAGCCTGATAGGATGTATTACTGTCTACACAGATCTTCATACGTCAGGTCTACAGTTTGATAACCTGATAGGATGTATTACTGTCTACACAGATCTTCATACGTCAGGTCTCCAGTTTGATAACCTGATAGGATCTATTACCTGTACATTCTGTGCAGTTCATGTCTGTGTTGCTGTCTCTCTTTGTTTTTGTGTTTTCTTGGCCAAAATTGCACAAATGTGTATATTAGGAAAGCATTTAATAAGATACCTTTACACCACAGAATAGACACGGAATGGTAACATGTGATAGGTGAAGTGTGTGATGCCTGTCCTCTGTATGTTTGCAGGTTTGGGACCAGCAAAAACTGAAGTGGTGCCAGGCTGTACTTGCTCAAGTTGGCTGGAAAACAACTGTAACCTGGGAGACATGTGCCCTTTCTCTCATCCAAGGTTAGTAAATATGCCCCTCTGCCACTTCAGAGTGGACATAGAAGAGTACCACTTCAGGGTGGACATAGAAGAGTACCACTACACAGTGGAAACAGAAGAGTACCACTACACAGTTGATACAGAAGAATACCACTACACAGTGGATACAGAAGAGTACCACTACACAGTGGACACAGAAGAGTACCACTACACAGTGGACACAGAAGAGTACCACTACACAGTGGATACAGAAGAGTACCACTACACAGTGGATACAGAAGAGTACCACTACACAGTGGATACAGGAGAGTACCACTACACAGTGGACACAGGAGAGTACCACTACACAGTGGGCATAGAAGAGTACCACCACACAGTGGACATAGAAGAGTACAACACTACACAGTGGACATAGAAGAGTACCACTACACAGTGGACATAGAAGAGTACCACTACACAGTGGACATAGAAGAGTACCACTACACAGTGGACATAGAAGAGTACCACCACACAGTGGACATAGAAGAGTACAACACTACACAGTGGACATAGAAGAGTACAACACTACACTGTGGATACAGGAGAGTACCACTACACAGTGGATACAGGAGAGTACCACTACACAGTGGGCATAGAAGAGTACCACCACACAGTGGACATAGAAGAGTACAACACTACACAGTGGACACAGAAGAGTACCACTACACAGTGGACACAGGAGAGTACCACTACACAGTGGACACAGGAGAGTACCACTACACAGTGGACACAGGAGAGTACCACTACACAGTGGACATAGAAGAGTACCACTACACAGTGGATACAAAAGAGTACCACCACACAGTGGACACAGGAGAGTACCACTACACAGTGGACATAGAAGAGTACCACTACACAGTGGACATAGAAGAGTACCACTACACAGTGGACATAGAAGAGTACCACTACACAGTGGACATAGAAGAGTACCACCACACAGTGGACATAGAAGAGTACCACTACACAGTGGACATAGAAGAGTACCACTACACAGTGGACCTAGAAGAGTACCGCTACACAGTGGACATAGAAGAGTACCACTACACAGTGGACATAGAAGAGTACCACCACACAGTGGACACAGGAGAGTACCACTACACAGTGGACATAGAAGAGTACCACTACACAGTGGACATAGAAGAGTACCACTTCAGGGTGGACACAGGAGAGTACCACTACACAGTGGACACAGGAGAGTACCACCACACAGAGGAGAGTACCACTACACAGTGGACACAGGAGAGTACCACTACACAGTGGACACAGAAGAGTACCACTACACAGTGGACATAGAAGAGTACCACTACACAGTGGACATAGAAGAGTACCACTACACAGCGGACATAGAAGAGTACCACTACACAGCGGACATAGAAGAGTACCACTTCAGGGTGGACATAGAAGAGCACCACTACACAGTGGACACAGAAGAGTACCACTACACAGTGGACACAGGAGAGTGCCACTACACAGTGGACATAGAAGAGTACAACACTACACAGTGAACATAGAAGAGTACCACTACACAGTGAACACAGAAGAGTACCACTACACAGCGGACACAGGAGAGTACCACTACACAGCGGACACAGAAGAGAACAACTACACAGTGGACATAGAAGAGTACAACACTACACAGTGGACATAAAAGAATACCACTACACAGTGGACATAGAAGAGTACCACTACACAGTGGACATAGAAGAGTACCACTACACAGTGGACATAGAAGAGTACCACTTCAGGGTTGACACAGGAGAGTACCACTACACAGTGGACATAGAAGAGTACCACTACACAGTGGACATAGAAGAGTACCACCACACAGTGGACATAGAAGAGTACCACTATACAGTGGACATAGAAGAGTACCACTACACAGTGGACATAGAAGAGTACCACTACACAGTGCTCATAGAAGAGTACCACTACACAGTGGACATAGAAGAGTACCACTACACAGTGGACATAGAAGAGTACCACTACACAGTGGACATAGAAGAGTACCACTACACAGTGGACATAGAAGAGTACCACTACACAGTGGACATAGAAGAATACCACTACACAATGGACATAGAAGAGTACCACTACACAGTGGACACAGAAGAGAGGAGTTGACTTACATACAGTTATATCAGTGGGAGCCATGCTGGATTATTCTAGAAAGCTGTGGAGATGTCCTTATGCTGGTGACATTTTCACTGACAAGGTTGCTACACACACAGGTTCTGCCTGTTTTGTTTAGCCGTATCATGAGAAAAGAATTGCTGAATGTATGGTGATTTCTTCTCTTCTTTGTCATCCTGATGGTTTGCTGAATGTATGGTGATTTCTTCTCTTCATTGTCATCCTGATGGTTTGCTGAATGTATGGTGATTTCTTCTCTTCTTTGTCATCCTGATGGTTTGCTGCAGGCACAACTTGTTTCTGCAGTGTTCTAAGCTGTGTTCTCAGTTGTATAGTTTCTGCAGTGTTCTAAGCTGTGGTCTCAGTTGTATAGTTTCTCCAGTGTTCTAAGCTGTGTTCTCAGTTGTATAGTTTCTCCAGTGTTCTAAGCTGTGTTCTCAGTTGTATAGTTTCTGCAGTGTTCTAAGCTGTGTTCTCAGTTGTATAATTTCTTCTGCAATGTTCTAAGCTGTGTTCTCAGTTGTATAGTTTCTGCAGTGTTCTAAGCTGTGTTCTCAGTTGTATAGTTTCTGCAGTGTTCTAAGCTGTGGTCTCAGTTGTATAGTTTCTCCAGTGTTCTAAGCTGTGTTCTCAGTTGTATAGTTTCTGCAGTGTTCTAAGCTGTGTTCTCAGTTGTATAGTTTCTGCAGTGTTCTAAGCTGTGTTCTCAGTTGTATAGTTTCTGCAGTGTTCTAAGCTGTGTTCTCAGTTGTATAGTTTCTCCAGTGTTCTAAGCTGTGTTCTCAGTTGTATAGTTTCTTCTGCAGTGTTCTAAGCTGTGTTCTCAGTTGTATAGTTTCTGCAGTGTTCTAAGCTGTGTTCTCAGTTGTATAGTTTCTGCAGTGTTCTAAGCTGTGTTCTCAGTTGTATAGTTTCTGCAGTGTTCCAAGCTGTGTTCTCAGTTGTATAGTTTCTGCAGTGTTCTAAGCTGTGTTCTCAGTTGTATAGTTTCTCCAGTGTTCTAAGCTGTGTTCTCAGTTGTATAGTTTCTGCAGTGTTCTAAGCTGTGGTCTCAGTTGTATAGTTTCTGCAGTGTTCTAAGCTGTGTTCTCAGTTGTATAATTTCTTCTGCAATGTTCTAAGCTGTGTTCTCAGTTGTATAGTTTCTGCAGTGTTCTAAGCTGTGGTCTCAGTTGTATAGTTTCTCCAGTGTTCTAAGCTGTGTTCTCAGTTGTATAATTTCTTCTGCAATGTTCTAAGCTGTGTTCTCAGTTGTATAGTTTCTCCAGTGTTCTAAGCTGTGTTCTCAGTTGTATAGTTTCTTCTGCAGTGTTCTAAGCTGTGTTCTCAGTTGTATAGTTTCTGCAGTGTTCTAAGCTAGTGTACATGATGTTGTGTGAGCTCACACCATCTCATAATGCCTGCTGGTGTACATGTTGTGTGAGTTCACAACTCTCTGCTATTATGGGATGACCTGTAGTTGTTTTAGTGTACTGTTTCAGTATCTAACCACTTTTGTTGTACTTTTCAGTATCTAATCAGTTTTCTTGTACTGTTTCAGTATCTAACCACAAACTTGACACCCCACCACAGACCCACCCAGCGTATGTACAGCTCCACCCGAGCTCCGGTATTGTACCTGAAGACAAATTACTGGCCAGATTTTTGATTGAATGTTTGCTCAGCTGTCTTTGTGTTATATGTGCCAGTCATAACTGACAAGATCGGACCAGCTTGGCAGATTTTTGCCACAGAACAATTCTCACATCTTCTGATGGGAAACACTGCAGACAGGTTGAAGAGTTTTGTGTCTCAGATTTAACTTCAAACTGACGATCCATCATTTGCTAGCAAATTTGGAATGCAGAAATACTGCCAGTGCCTCTGAGGACCTGACGTTTCAGATAACCTGACTATTTGGCTCACACAGTGGCCAAGAAGATGGGTGTTTCTCCCGTTTGTATATTTATGATGACTTTAATACTTAATATGTCATGTTTTGTTGTGTTAATATCAGTGGACTGTCATGTTTGAGGTGCCAGTTGTATGTTAGTCTTAGTTCATGAATTCTTGTACTTATGTGTCTGTGTGTGCTTGTTTGTTAGTATTGTTTGTCTCTGATTGTTTTTGTATGTGTTGTTGATGTAAATTTGTATGTCTTCATGTAATGTTGATGTATGTTTGTATGTCGTTTGCAAGATTTGATGTGGTTATATTTTAGTATGTCTTCATGTGTTGTCAATGTATACCTGTATGTATGTGTTTCTAATTTCATGTGATGTCAATGTATACCTGTATTTATGTGTTTCTAATTTCATGTGATGTTTTATTTGTTTATCTATATGTCATGTTATGATGTTTGTATAACATGTGACATGTTTGTATGTTATATAACTTATATTTATGTACATTTTGTGATACTGAAATGACATATTAGTTGTTGATAATTGTGCACGTTTTCTCACATTGAGAAAACGTATTTGTTGTCTAACCAGATATAGCCAAACATGCCTCAGATCATTCAGTTCTGTCATCTTATCATGCTGTTTTCTGGCTTGGGTGGACTGTTGTCCCTGTCTATGTTAGTTCATCCAGGGCAATGTTACTTGTGCATGTGATGTATATCCAGAACATCATTCTTGTTTGTTTGTAGATATTTACTGGCGTGATTAGTCAACAGATCAGTGAACTCGAATCCATAGTTGTGTTGTGAGGATATGACGCCAGGTGCATCATATTCGTCGGTCGAATGGCTTCCTATAACTATTTCTGGTGCTCATTTCATCAGACTGGGTCAACCACAAGGTCATGTGATGACAGACAGAATTCTCACCTTGGGAAATTGGAATTCTGAAGCATCTGACCACCTGGCAAGTGCACTCCACTGCACCACCGTGCCATTGTGAATTGATTAGGGATCAAAACATTTCCTGTGTAGCCAGCGTGATACAGCTTAGAGGAGCAAAACGTTGTGGCTGTGTGCAGGTTCAGCATTTATGTTGCTAATTCTGGACAGGAAATCAGAGGTGAGATGCATGACTGAGAGATGTAGTGGATGCTGAACACGATGTAGAGTATGTGGATGTCATCCATAGATTGGATATATCTGAGTAATGTGCACACGATGCTGGGGTCTGTTATGATTGATTGAAGTGCTGGAAACATGTTGGGAGTAGTCTATGGATGGAAACCAGTGATGGTAGTCAGTAGATGCTAGTGTAGACCAGTAGTAGTCTGTGGATAACTTCTGTCCACAGTAATTAGTAGATGTGACATAATGTAAAATGTGAGAAGTGAAGGATGAAATCATATGCATAATAATAAGTATTCCCTGGGATCTTATTTCAAAAATGTGGTTGAGGAGAACTCTGGTGTGGCTCTCGAAGCTGCCGGAGGAAAAACGTGAGGATCATGTAGCACAAGAATGACCTGTGTGTGTAACAAGAGAGGCTTAACAAAAGTATCATATTCAGCTGCCAGACGTGGAGAAATTGATCAGAATGTGGTGTCAAGTTTGAGGAGGAGGAGGAGTGCTCATAAACTGAAATAAGATGTGTGGATATGCTGCTTTTGTTGTGGAGGTGGTGTGTGCGATGCTCCGTGGGCTGTTGCCGGATAGATAGTTGTTGCATTGCTTTGTGGGCTGTTGAGTAGATGGTTACATATGTTTGTGAGTTTTTGGAAAGATGGAGATTGCATTGCTCTGTGAGATCTACTTATTCCAGTGAGTGCTCATGTGTGGCACCCCTGGCCTACAGGCCATGTGTTATTGTGATATGTACATAGAAGAAATCTGTTGGAGGATACACAACCCTGGGTGTGAGTTCCTTGGCATGATTCAGTTATATTGTTATCTGGGATGTGTGCATTTGGGTTTTCCATGAGCTCATTGAGGCCGAGTGACAGAGTCAGTTTCAGTGTGTACAATAACTTGTTATATAATATGTATTTTGCTATGTAATATATGTCTAAGTCAAGGATTAGCAGTATGCCTATGTCACCATATAACTTGTTAATATTGATAATGTCATGTTATCAGCCGATGGGAATATTGGTAATGTATCGTATACACTAAAGGAAAGTTGGTAATATATCGAAAACGCTGATGGGAATATTGTGGGAGACATAGGATACAGATTGTTGTTTGAGATATTGGTGACCTTGACAAATCTAGTGAGAGCTTTGCAGCCTGCAGCTAGTCATGGGATCAGTGGGGTGGTGCCAGTTTATAAGGCAGTCTACCTGACTCTAGCAGTAGGCAGGAGGTGAATATGTCAGATACATGCATCTGGCTATATCACTGGGCTGGTGATGGATGTGTAAATATCTTGCCATATCAGTGGGATACACATCTATCTTGCTGTATCAGTGGGATACACATCTGTCTTGCTGTACCAGTGGGATACACATTTACCTTGCTGTAGCAGTGGGCTCCTCATAGGTGTATATGATACTTTGCTAAAGTCATTGGCTTGTAAAGATTAGCTGCCTACAACGTATGGGATTAGTATAACAGGAAATATCAATCAATGTTGGCATAACTGTAGCAGGCAGTTATACAGAGGATTTGTCCGGTGATGATGATGTAGGCTTGATGCTCCCAGGTGAAGGTGCCGTGTTTGTCAGTCTCTGGCACTGTGACAGCGCACCGCTTGTGTCATCTGTTGCAGCAGATCTTGCACTCACCAGATTGTAGACACAGAAAGCAGTGTCGTGTATTTACGTTTTTTAAAATGATTTTAACATAATTTGAAATTGTCATCTGGAAATGTGAAGTGCCAGAATGCACTTGCTGCAGGTGGTAATGAAGTAGCGGCAGTTGGCAGATGTTGGCCAGATTTCATATTTTCATTGTTGGCATTGTGCCTTTCTGTTGATGCCCTAGGACACACACAAGTCAACATTTCTCTTAGTGGACTAGAAGAAAGAAGCATGTTTTTCCCCCCTCAAAATCATTTGTGTTCACATATCATCTCTCTGTTAATACCACACCCATCGTTTATCACCCCAAAAAAATATCCATATCCATTTTGTATTGATGTGCCAGGTTTTTTTATTCAGGCATATTTTTCATATTTTTTAATAAGCCACAAGATGGAGACCTTTGTTTTTATGTGAACACTTGATGGAAGCATGCACCACTCATGTTTTAGTGACCAAGTGAAAAGTGACAGATTGTCTGACTGTAGTGATGTGAAATGTTTGTCTGAGATGACTGTTACAATGTTACATTGGTACTTGTTTGTGTGCCAAGACTGGAGACCTGTAGAGTTACATGAACAATTTAACTGAGGTGTGGAGACCTGTAGAGTTACATGAACAGTTCAACTGAGGTCTGGAGACCTGTAGAGTTACATGAACAATTTAACTGAGGTGTGGAGACCTGTAGAGTTACATGAACAGTTCAACTGAGGTCTGGAGACCTGTAGAGTTACATGAACAATTTAACTGAGGTGTGGAGACCTGTAGAGTTACATGAACAGTTCAACTGAGGTGTGGAGACCTGTAGAGTTACATGAACAATTTAACTGAGGTGTGGAGACCTGTAGAGTTACATGAACAGTTCAACTGAGGTGTGGAGACCTGTAGAGTTACATGAACAATTTAACTGAGGTGTGGAGACCTGTAGAGTTACATGAACAGTTCAACTGAGGTGTGGAGACCTGTAGAGTTACATGAACAATTTAACTGAGGTGTGGAGACCTGTAGAGTTACATGAACAGTTTAACTGAGGTGTGGAGACCTGTAGAGTTACATGAACAGTTCAACTGAGGTGTGGAGACCTGTAGAGTTACATGAACAGTTCAACTGAGGTGTGGAGACCTGTAGAGTTACATGAACAATTTAACTGAGGTGTGGAGAGCTGTAGAGTTACATGAACAATTTAACTGAGGTGTGGAGAGCTGTAGAGTTACATGAACAGTTCAACTGAGGTGTGGAGACCTGTAGAGTTACATGAACAATTTAACTGAGGTGTGGAGACCTGTAGAGTTACATGAACAGTTCAACTGAGGTGTGGAGACCTGTAGAGTTACATGAACAGTTCAACTGAGGTGTGGAGACCTGTAGAGTTACATGAACAATTTAACTGAGGTGTGGAGAGCTGTAGAGTTACATGAACAGTTTAACTGAGGTGTGGAGACCTGTAGAGTTACATGAACAGTTCAACTGAGGTGTGGAGACCTGTAGAGTTACATGAACAATTTAACTGAGGTGTGGAGAGCTGTAGAGTTACATGAACAGTTTAACTGAGGTGTGGAGACCTGTAGAGTTACATGAACAATTTAACTGAGGTGTGGAGACCTGTAGAGTTACATGAACAATTTAACTGAGGTGTGGAGACCTGTAGAGTTACATGAACAATTTAACTGAGGTGTGGAGAGCTGTAGAGTTACATGAACAATTTAACTGAGGTGTGGAGAGCTGTAGAGTTACATGAACAGTTCAACTGAGGTGTGGAGACCTGTAGAGTTACATGAACAATTTAACTGAGGTGTGGAGACCTGTAGAGTTACATGAACAGTTCAACTGAGGTGTGGAGACCTGTAGAGTTACATGAACAGTTCAACTGAGGTGTGGAGACCTGTAGAGTTACATGAACAATTTAACTGAGGTGTGGAGAGCTGTAGAGTTACATGAACAGTTTAACTGAGGTGTGGAGACCTGTAGAGTTACATGAACAGTTCAACTGAGGTGTGGAGACCTGTAGAGTTACATGAACAATTTAACTGAGGTGTGGAGAGCTGTAGAGTTACATGAACAGTTTAACTGAGGTGTGGAGACCTGTAGAGTTACATGAACAATTTAACTGAGGTGTGGAGACCTGTAGAGTTACATGAACAATTTAACTGAGGTGTGGAGACCTGTAGAGTTACATGAACAATTTAACTGAGGTGTGGAGACCTGTAGAGTTTCCATGAACAGGTTTCAACTGAGGTTGTGGAGACCTGTAGAGTTACATGAACAATTTAACTGAGGTGTGGAGACCTGTAGAGTTACATGAAACAGTATAACTGAGGTGTGGAGACCTGTAGAGTTACATGAACAGTTCAACTCGAGGTGTGGAGACCTGTAGAGTTACATGAACAATTTAACTGAGGTGTGGAGACTGTAGAGTTACATGAACAATTTAACTGAGGTGTGGAGACCTGTAGAGTTACATTGAACAATTTAACTGAGGTGTGGAGACCTGTAGAGTACATGAACAATTTAACTGAGGTGTGGAGACCTGTAGATTACATGAACAATTTTAACTGAGGTGTGGAGACCTGTAGAGTTACATGAACAATTTAACTGAGGTGTGGAGACCTGTAGAGTTTACATGAACAGTTCACTGAGGTGTGGAGACCTGTAGAGTTACATGAACATTTCAACTGAGGTGTGGAGAGCTGTAGAGTTACATGAACAATTAACTGAGGTGTGGAGACCTGTAGAGTTACATGAACAATTTAACTGAGGTGTGGAGACCTGTAGAGTTACATGAACAGTTCAACTGAGGTGTGGAGACCTGTAGAGTTACATGAACAATTTAACTGAGGTGTGGAGACCTGTAGAGTTACATGAACAGTTTAACTGAGGTGTGGAGACCTGTAGAGTTACATGAACAATTTAACTGAGGTGTGGAGAGCTGTAGAGTTACATGAACAATTTAACTGAGGTGTGGAGACCTGTAGAGTTACATGAACAATTCAACTGAGGTGTGGAGAGCTCTCCAGCTCTTATCTCCAGGCTCTCAGGATCCTTCCTGGACATCACACACAGTGATTTGACTGCTCACTCCACACTAGAGGCTCCCACATCAGGGGAAAGTGAGTGCTGATTTCCTGATTTTTGCGTGGTATTCATTTTCATGTACATCCTTAGAGCCTGAAGATAAGAGAGCAGGAAAGCTCTGGACACGTTGATTCAAAATATTTGTTGCAACTGTAGAAGCCAGCACATGAACTAGAACAGTTACAGTTGAAGTTTGATGATATCACAAGGGCCATTGATACTTGGCATCTGTTAGATGATGATTGATTGCGACCTGGTTTAGTGAATGATTGTCTAGCTTGTATTGTAATGGGTTATTTATGGTTCATGTTTTAGTGACTGATTGAGGTCATGTATTTTCTACACAAAGGCGCTCCTGTTTGGTGGCTCAATGAAGCGTTTTTTAAATTCTGTAGTACGTTTTTGAGGTGTCCTTTGTTTTCATTCATACACAAGGTGTCCATCATGGCGTAATAGACTGAAGGTGCCATTTGTTTAGTGAATTGAGGTGTCATTTGTTTTAGTAGATTGAGGAGTCATTTATTTTAGTAGATTGAGGTGTCATTTAGTTTTAGTAGATTGAGGTGTCATTTAGTGTTAGTAGATTGATGTGTCATTTGTTTTAGCAGATTGGGGCATCATTTGTTTTAGTAGATTGAGGTGTCATTAATTTTCATACACACATGAGGTGTCAGTTGTGGCTGAATAGACTGAAGGTGCCATTTGTTTTAGCAGATTGGGGTGTCATTTTTTTCAGTAAGATTGAAGTTCGGGTAATGCCTTAGCATATGAATGAGGTTTCATTTGTTTGTAGGGCCAGTGTTTTAATATACAACCAAGGTGTTATTTAAGTTTGAGTATATTTCTGAGGCATCAATGCATGAGATGTGGGCGATGTTGAGTATGACCATTCCACGGTGTACGAATGGTTAGTGTGATACACAGTACCCGAGTGTGTTGTAGGCACTTGGGTTAGTGTCATTGTTGGTGTCAGGGTGTGTTTTGTTCGATAACTTGGGTTATTAAGTCTTGATGCTGTCCATAATGGCTCTGTGTGTTTGTGTGCCATGTGCCAGATGTGGAAGAGCTGCACCTGTAGTGTCCCATCTCCTCCACTTGTCATGTTTGAAGTTTCATTTGTATTTTAGAGGGCATCCAGTAGTGTATGTTTATTCTGTACAACTGAGAATCTGTATGCTTGTATCATTTTTTTTATTTCTGTTTGCACACTTTGAACTAATATGCTAGTACTGATATAGTGCACTGGACTGATGTTTGTATGTGGACTAGCTTTCCTTACTACCATTATCCCTTGACATCAGGTGAACCCACCCCGACTTCTGATGTATTTGTATCATATGATTGAGATGCTGTTTGCTTGTATAGTTGAGGAGCTGTGTGCATGTATCATATGATTGAGAGGCTGTATGCTTATATCAAATGATTGAGCTGTAGGCTTGTATTGTGTGACTGAGGAGCTATGCTTGTATTGAATGATTAATGATTGTATGTTTGTATCATCTGATTTCGGTGCTGTATGCTTGTATCATATGATTATGGGGCTGTATGTTTGTATCATATGATTGTGGAGCTGTATGTTTGTATCATATGATTGTGGAGCTGTATGCTTGTATCATATGATTGTGGAGCTGTATGCTTGTATCATATGATTGTGGAGCTGTATGCTTGTATCATATGATTATGGAGCTGTAGGCTTGTATCATATGATTGTGGGGCTGTATGCTTGTATCATCTGATTGAGTTGTATGCTTGTAGTATCTCATAAATAACTGTTTGCATGTAGTGTATAACTATACGTTGTCTATTTTCGGTATAAGGTGTATGTATGTTATATATGATTTCTGTGCTCTGTTGTGACGCTGGCCTGCCAGCCTTGTGGTCATATGTTCAAACCCACATTGAGACAAATTTGTGAATTGACCTGTGCACCCAGGATAACCCTGCCAACAGTGGAGGGCGGGGCCAGCATGTTACTGGCACCACCCACCCAGTTCTGGCTGGTTGATACAGCTGTGGATCTAGATCCACCTTCCCAGTGCATCTGATGACCCAGACAGGGTCCCTTTTTTTTGTACATGATTTGTGGAAGTGTGGCTGAGGTGCTCTGTGTGTGTGTGGGTGGGTGGGTGGGTGTGAGAGTGAGTGAGAGAGAGACAGAGAGAGAGAGAGAGAGGTGCTGTGTATTTTAGTGTATGACTGAGGCACAGTATTTGTAAACATGTCTGATGTGCTGTGTTTGTATAGTTTGTTTATAATGTATGATTTAGGTGCTGTATTTGTTTAATTAACATGTTAATAAATGTGTTTGTATTGTGTTATTGGGCTTAGGAGTGAGTGAATGCAGTTTCACAGTTTCTCAACCACTTGGGTTGCTCAAGAGTTACACATCAACCATTGGCGATTTGGGAGCAGACTGCTTCTTGTTGATTGTCATATGAGCGTCACTATTCAGAAAGTGATGGCAAACTACTGCAAGTAACATTGCCTAGTGAATTACAGGCAGCTGATAAATGCGGGGGTTGGTTGCAACACCGTGTTCAAGGACATTCAGCTGTATATATTTTTGTTTTATTGTGTGTGTAGGTTTCTGGATGCTCTAAATGTGTGATTGTCTTGCATTTCTCAAAGTGATTGAACCATGCACATATGTTTCTTTGGTCAGATACCTTGTATGATGTATTCAGTGTTTGTGTCGTCTTGTGAGGTGATTTATGTCACATATATGACGTATTCAGTGTTTGTGGTGTCTTGTAAGGTGATTTATGTCACATATATGACATATTCAGTGATTGTGATGTCTTGTGAGGTGATTTATATCACATATATGACATATTCAGTGTTTGTGCCATCTTGTGAGGTGATTTATGTCACACACGTGATGGCTATGGCCACATACCAATCAGGCATCCATCTAAAAGCTGGCACCACACATTGCTGTCGTCTGCTGACAGGTGTTGAGAGTTTTCTGTTCTTGGTGTCTGTATGCAGTAGGTAGGAAAATGTTTCATCCCTTCTAGATAGCAACTTTTGCTTGAACCCAGGCCTTCTGATTTCAGACTGGCATCCTAATTGTGGTTTTTCACTCATTAGTGTGGTTTGGGAATATCGGTGTTGGCTGTGTTCTGAGAAGGGAACATCTTCCTGTCAGTGAGGATTTGGAATGTGCCTTGGGAATAGACTAATTGGTTCCTGTAGGAAACAAGTGGAGGAGGCATTAACAAGAGGGGAGGGGGGGGGGGGAAGGTGAGAGATGCCGGTAACAAATAGATCAGAGAGAAAAGACCGAAAAATTAAATCTTGCTTCCGCTCTTAACCCACCTGTTGTGAAAACTTGAAGATGTACTGGTATTGTTTTGTTTGGATTGATATCAGGTAAAGACACGGCACACACGTAATGGTGTTTGACATATACTGGTATATACACTGGCTGCCAGGGGCAACATGAATGCTAGTACAGTCAGGCTGATATATGTGGAAGCAGTCCCTTATCTGTAAGCCAATGGGCACGTCAAGAGTGGTGTGGTCAATAACACGTGGACTGCCTGGACTTCCCAGACCATGTCCTGGTGCACATGCTAGGCCGGCTGACTTGGGAAGTCCAGCGGATGGGGCATTCACCACTTGGGGGCATTCAGACACATGACCACCGAGCCGGCCAGTCGGCATGCTAGCCACACTACACTACCATGGCTGCCACTTGGAGAACACATGGAAGAGTCATGGGTCTACATGGAAGAGTCATGGGTCTACATGGAAGAGTCATGGGTCTACATGGAAGAGTCATGGGTCTACATGAAAGTGTCATGGGTCTAGCAGCATGCGCTCACAGCTCCGTCGAGTGTGTAGAAAGGTTCACTAGGAGAATACTTGCTGGCAGCCAGCCTGCAGTGTTGTGTCTCAGCTGGGTGTGTCTCTCAGCTGGGTGTGTCTCTCAGCTGGGTGTGTGTCTCAGCTGGGTGTGTCTCTAAGCTGGGTGTGTCTCTCAGCTGGGTGTGTCTCTCAGCTGGGTGTGTGTCTCAGCTGGGTGTGTCTCTCAGCTGGGTGTGTCTCAGCAGGCTGTGTGTACATCTGCCTACAGACTGAGTTTTTTGTATGTGAAAACATTCCCATTCTCTGCTTGCAGTTTGTGAATGTTGCAGAAGTCACCTCCCCATCACTGGGCAGTGTTAGAACAGGGCTGGTTGTCCCATCGCTGCCAGTGTTAGAACAGGGCTGGTTGTCCCATCGCTGCCAGTGTTAGAACAGGGCTGGTTGCCCCATCGCTGCCAGTGTTGGCAGTGATAAGGACCCAGCCAACAGTTCCATTGACTGGAGTACTGCTCAAGTGAAGCTGGCTTGTATAACAGCAAGGAGTTTGTTATTGCAGTCTGTGTACCCATTGTGACAATGATTCTACTGTTTGAATCCACGTTCTCCACATGTGAAGGCTGGCATGCCATCCAACATGTTATGTATTGTGGCTATGAGGTCTGGGTTATACCACTGTGGGAGACGGCCCTTGCATGAATGCAACCAGAATTTGCTTCATTTGTGTCCATATTGTGATTCTAGTGGTTAGAGCACTTGCCTGCCATGCCACTGGTGCAGGTTCAGTCCCCAGGATTGTCTTCTTGAGCAGCACGGCTCTGGGGTTGAGCCGGCCACTTTAATGTGGGTGTCAATGTTCAGAATGTTCTGAGGACTGCCTGGACAGAACAGATGATGAGGAAGAGAACTGACTGCCCCAGCTCATCATAGCATGGTCTAGACCTGACACTAACAGCCCAGTGACACTCTCATAGCATGGTCTAGACCTGACACTGACAGCCCAGTGGCACTCTCATAGCATGGTCTAGACCTGACACTGACAGCTCGGTGGGACTCTCATAGCATGGTCTAGACCTGGCACTGACAGCCCAGTGGCACTCTCATAGCATGGTCTAGACCTGACACTAACAGCTCGGTGGCACTCTCATAGCATGGTCTAGACCTGACACTGACAGCTCGGTGGCACTCTCATAGCATGGTCTAGACCTGGCACTGACAGCCCAGTGGCACTCTCATAGCATGGTCTAGACCTGACACTGACAGCTCGGTGGCACTCTCATAGCATGGTCTAGACCTGACACTGACAGCTCGGTGGCACTCTCATAGCATGGTCTAGACCTGGCACTGACAGCCCAGTGGCACTCTCATAGCATGGTCTAGACCTGACACTAACAGCCCAGTGACACTCTCATAGCATGGTCTAGGCCTGACACTGACAGCCCAGTGGCACTCTCATAGCATGGTCTAGACCTGGCACTGACAGCCCAGTGGCACTCTCATAGCATGGTCTAGACCTGACACTAACAGCTCGGTGGCACTCTCATAGCATGGTCTAGACCTGACACTGACAGCTCAGTGGCACTCTCATAGCATGGTCTAGACCTGGCACTGACAGCTCAGTGGCACTCTCATAGCATGGTCTAGACCTGACACTGACAGCCCGGTGGGACTCTCATAGCATGGTCTAGGCCTGACACTGACAGCCCAGTGGCACTCTCATAGCATGGTCTAGGCCTGACACTGACAGCCCAGTGGCACTCTCATAGCATGGTCTAGACCTGACACTAACAGCTCGGTGGCACTCTCATAGCATGGTCTAGACCTGACACTAACAGCCCAGTGGCACTCTCATAGCATAGTCTAGACCTGACACTAACAGCCCGGTGGCACTCTCATAGCATGGTCTAGACCTGACACTAACAGCTCGGTGGCACTCTCATAGCATGGTCTAGACCTGACACTAACAGCCCGGTGGCACTCTCATAGCATAGTCTAGACCTGACACTGACAGCTCGGTGGCACTCTCATAGCATGGTCTAGACCTGACACTGACAGCTCGGTGGCACTCTCATAGCATGGTCTAGACCTGGCACTGACAGCCCAGTGGCACTCTCATAGCATGGTCTAGTCCTGACACTGACAGCTCAGTGGCACTCTCATAGCATGGTCTAGACCTGACACTGACAGCTCGGTGGCACTCTCATAGCATGGTCTAGGCCTGACACTAACAGCCCAGTGACACTCTCATAGCATGGTCTAGGCCTGACACTAACAGCCCAGTGGCACTCTCATAGCATGGTCTAGACCTGACACTAACAGCCCAGTGGCACTCTCATAGCATGGTCTAGACCTGACACTAACAGCCCAGTGGCACTCTCATAGCATGGTCTAGACCTGACACTAACAGCCCAGTGGCACTCTCATAGCATGGTCTAGGCCTGACACTAACAGCCTAGTGGCACTCTCATAGCATGGTCTAGACCTGACACTAACAGCCCAGTGGCACTCTCATAGCATGGTCTAGACCTGACAACCCGGTGGCACTCTCATAGCATGGTCTAGACCTGACACTGACAGCTCGGTGGCACTCTGATAGCATGGTCTAGACCTGACACTGACAGCTCGGTGGCACTCTCATAGCATGGTCTAGACCTGACACTAACAGCCCAGTGGCACTCTCATAGCATGGTCTAGACCTGACACTAACAGCCCAGTGGCACTCTCATAGCATGGTCTAGACCTGACACTAACAGCCCAGTGGCACTCTCATAGCATGGTCTAGGCCTGACACTAACAGCCTAGTGGCACTCTCATAGCATGGTCTAGACCTGACACTAACAGCCTAGTGGCACTCTCATAGCATGGTCTAGACCTGACACTGACAGCTCGGTGGGACTCTCATAGCATGGTCTAGACCTGACACTGACAACCCAGTGGCACTCTCATAGCATGGTCTAGACCTGACACTAACAGCCTAGTGGCACTCTCATAGCATGGTCTAGACCTGACACTAACAGCCCAGTGGCACTCTCATAGCATGGTCTAGACCTGACACTAACAGCCCAGTGGCACTCTCATAGCATGGTCTAGACCTGACACTAACAGCCCAGTGGCACTCTCATAGCATGGTCTAGACCTGACACTAACAGCCCAGTGGCACTCTCATAGCATGGTCTAGGCCTGACACTAACAGCCTAGTGGCACTCTCATAGCATGGTCTAGACCTGACACTAACAGCCCAGTGGCACTCTCATAGCATGGTCTAGACCTGACACTGACAGCCCGGTGGCACTCTCATAGCATGGTCTAGACCTGACACTGACAGCTCGGTGGCACTCTCATAGCATGGTCTAGACCTGACACTGACAGCCCGGTGGCACTCTCATAGCATGGTCTAGACCTGACACTGACAGCCCGGTGGCACTCTCATAGCATGGTCTAGACCTGACACTAACAGCCCGGTGGCACTCATGTCTTTTGGCTGGAGTGGTGGGATCTGTAATGTGAGACAGCACTTGCATAAACAGCCAGAATTAACTTTATTCAGTGTTCAGTTTGTCCACGGCAGTTCTGGCATACCCCAAGATCTCGTTCATGTTTGAGACATCAGAGCCATGCATTGTGTGGTCTAGGATTGAATGTGTGCTGTTGTTCATGTTTGAGACATCAGAGCCATGTATTGTGTGGTCCAGGATTGAATGTGTGCTGTTGTTCATGTTTGAGACATCAGAGCCATGTATTGTGTGGTCCAGGATTGAATGTGTGCAGTTGTTCATGTTTGAGACATCAGAGCCATGTATTGTGTGGTCCAGGATTGAATGTGTGCTGTTGTTCATGTTTGAGACATCAGAGCCGTGTATTGTGTGGTCCAGGATTGAATGTGTGCTGTTGTTCATGTTTGAGACATCAGATCCATGTATTGTGTGGTCCAGGATTGAATGTGTGCTGTTGTTCATGTTTGAGACATCAGAGCCGTGTATTGTGTGGTCCAGGATTGAATGTGTGCTGTTGTTCATGTTTGAGACATCAGAGCCGTGTATTGTGTGGTCCAGGATTGAATGTGTGCTGTTATTCATGTTGTCTAATTGATTATTTAAAACAAGACTGGTTGTTCACTGATTGACTGATTTATTTAAAACAAAACTGGTTCTTCAATGACTGTCTGATTTATTTAAAACAAGACTGGATGTTCACTGATCAACTGATTTATTTAAATCAAGACCGGTTGTTCAATGACTGACTCATTTATTTAAAACAGGACCGATTGTTCAGTGACTGACTTGTTTATTTAAAACAAG
This sequence comes from Cepaea nemoralis, assembly GCA_014155875.1. Lineage (NCBI taxonomy): Eukaryota > Metazoa > Mollusca > Gastropoda > Stylommatophora > Helicidae > Cepaea > Cepaea nemoralis. The sequence goes on from JACEFZ010023978.1 coordinate 117,640, forward strand.
ACCGGTTGTTCAATGACTGACTCATTTATTTAAAACAAGACTGGTTGTTCACTGACTGACTCATTTAAAACAAGCCCGGGTGTGTCATGAGGCCACCATTCTTGTGACATCATCTGAGAGTGACTGACATCATCATTGGAGGCTAATTGTGATGTTGTTGTTGTCTAGGAATGGCCACCACAACTACATGCCCCGTACCTAAGTAATGTCTTTCATAATTTATTATGTTGCCGTGTGATTTGTCATTGCTTGTGTACGAGTGACAGTAATTGTGCAAATTGGCTGAGACTAAGACATATTATCCGTAAATATTGTGCAGGTGATTCGAATGTTGTACATTTTCTTCATCGTGAATGGTGTATTATCCACGCTGTAGTCTGCAGCTGAGCTGTTGTTGCACACATCAAAGTCACTTCTGTGTTGAACTTCGCCATTAGAAATGTCTATAAGTGAGAAAGAACCGGTCAAACACAGCTCATAATGAAATAACCTGTTATATATGGAATCTCACGAGCCTGTAGCAGTGCAGAGTGCTTGGATAGAGCTACTGTCATGTTGTCGGTGCTGTGTTTAAGCTGTTTGTGAAGTAGGCTAGTGTGTTTCTGGTGAAAAAATAATATATGTATGATGTGTGTGTGTGTGTCTGTTTATTCTTGAGAATATAATATATGTATGATGTGTGTGTGTGTGTACGTGTTTATTCTTGAGAATATAATATACGTATGATGTGTGTGTGTGTGTGTAAATGTGACCGGACATGATTCACATATACCTGACTCCCTTCATATGTTCAACAAGGGTGCATGTAAGAGCCTGTAGCGGGCGTTAGATGCAGGTATCATATTTACGGCCAGGGTCTCATCAGGGGTACATACTGGTTTTGTGACTGACCTGTGCTTTGTGACATTTCATTGTTTGTGTGTGATATTGTTGAACTGTTTGATTTATTACAAGACGTCATTAAGTTACAGATTTTACTTTTTTTTAACAATAATGCGAACCAGAAATGTTGCTGTGCTATTTCTCAACATAGTCGCCCTGTCTGGCAACCTCTTGGTCCACTTGTCCACTAGCTTGTTGATGCCTTCTGGGAAACAGTTTTTGGGTGTTGCCTTAAACCAGTTGTGCACAGCCCAGATGACCTCGTCATCTGCACACCCCTGATCCCACAAATGTTCTTTCAAGGGTCCGAACAAGTGAAAGTCCGATTGTGCCAAGTCTGGACTTATGATGGATGTTTCAAGATATCAAATTTCAGAGCTTGTAGTAGTATCAAATGTATGCACAACTGTATGATGGCGGGCATTGTCGTGCAGCAATTTGAGAGAAGTCCCTAGCATTTCGATAGTTTAGCAGGCTTCAGTTTGTTCACCAGCATGCCACTGTATGGGCGCCAGCATGCCACTGTATGGGCGCCAGCATGTCACTGTATGGGCGCCAGCATGTCACTGTATGGGCGCCAGCATGTCACTGTATGGGCGCCAGCATGGCACTGTATGGGCGCCAGCATGGCACTGTATGGGCGCCAGCATGTCACTGTATGGGCGCCAGCATGTCACTGTATGGGCACCAGCATGTCACTGTATGGGCACCAGTCATGTTCACCCCTGTCTGGACGTGCAGCAGTACAGGGCCCCAAAGATGTTCACCAGGACTTCCTCAGCAGGTTCCTGCATCTTACGTTTTTTCTCAACCAGAGACAACAGGTGTTTTCTGACTCTGGATCATGATGATGCACCAGGACTTGTCTCCTGTCAGTTTGATGGAGAAAAGCATCTCCTTCTCCAGCATGATGGTCTGAATGCTCCTGACCAATCACCTGCCATGCATGTGATAATTGGAAAGCTGTTCTGCAACCCATCTGCTACACACTGCCCTATAACGGAGGTTATCATGGACAATTGTGTACACAGCACAGTGACTCATGTTGAAATCCATGGCAATGTCATCAATTGTGTACACAGCACAGTGATTCATGTTGACATTCATGGCAATGTCATCAGTTGTGTACACAGCACAGTGACTCATGTTGAAATCCATGGCAATGTCATCAATAGTGAGTTACCTGTTGTCTTGGACTAGTTGGTCGATTTGCCGTTCACTGTCAGTTGCCATACTTGCAGGTCCCCCACTATACAGTTCATCAATAATGTTTTGTCTTCCATTTGGAAATATTTCTACCCACTTATACTCTCCCCTGACTCAAACGTCGCCAAGCTGAACCTTCATTCTTCTGTAGATTTCACCATGTTTCACACCCTCTGACCATATTCATCAATTCATTCAGTAACATGTCCTTTGCAGAACCTCGCTCCCACAACAACCTTCCGGAAAACTTCCCTCTGACCATAAACAACGAATAAAATCTCATTTCTCCACGGTATAAGTTGATAGTGGAGCAGCTATTTTGTACTTGATATTGCGTATGTGCAAACTGCTTGATCCTCACAACCCCTACATGGGGTATTGCTTAAGCCAGTTTGTGTCCTGAAATCAGTTTTTCTGGTGCACTTCCATGCACTTTATAATAGAATTCCTGTGACTGAATGACTTTCCCTCGTCTGCCATGTCTGTGCTAGTATGACATGCCGGGATGTTTCCATGTATTTGTGTGTGACATTGTTGAACTGTTGGGTTGAACTGAATGGTTTAGTGTTGTCCTCATAAATATGACCGGATGTCACTTATAATGTGGGTTTTACTGAACATTTGTCCAGTTTGTAGTACCTTGGTTTTACTAAAGTAAATACAGCATTTCAATGACGTTTTTACAAAAAAGAACCAAATTTTTACTTTTACTGCATAGAAAAGTTATTGTTAACAGATAATATAAAGGTTGTACTAAATATACTTTTTACAGCACATGAAATAATGCACAGCACATGAAATAGTGCACATCACATGAAATAATGGTTTTAATATATCATAATATAGAATAATGGTTTTATGGAATGTAACAGGCCAAAATGTGCTATTAGTCATAACGTAGCCAACAGTATGGGTTTACAGACTTAGCATGAAAAATTATGCTTTTACACCATGTGAAACTAAGAATGGTCAGAAAGTAATGCACCGTATTTTTCCCTTGTAAACTTTGTTCAGAATGAATTAAATTTGCAAACAATATACGTGAACATTTCCACTGAAAAAACTAAATGTGATATGTTGTTCCATTTCCAAGCATGTGAAAATGTTGAATAAATAGCTGCTTGGTGTGTCCCGGTCGGTGTTTTGGAAATTAGGTTATTTATGTATATGTATAAATGTGCGTGTCGTTTTCATTCTCCACAATTCTGAGTATACGTATTTGAGAACATGGACTCTGAAATTTCAAACTATATGTTGTATTGAGAAAATGAACATGGAGAATATGAAATTGTATGTTGTATCCACTCCCGTATTTTGAAACAAGGAATTCATGTTATTTGTTTGTATACAGGTGAATTTATTGTCTGGCGACTGTACAGGTGTCAGCATGGCTTCTAAATAGTCAACATTGTGTTGTCTAAGCACCACACACACGCACATATATGTGTGAATATGTTTAATGCATTGTGATATTAACATTGTCAGTGAGCATTGCTGAATCTTTTTTTTTAACGAGGACACTATTTATGGTGAAGAAATATAAATGCCTGTTTGTACGTATAGTTAATTTTTGTGATTGTCAGATTTATATGTGAAACTTTATACTGTTGTTGGTTAGTCATATTGTCCTCCATACTTGTATCCAGCTAATGTCCACTTAATCGAGGCACATGTCTGCTGTTGATGTATTTGTGGCCCAAACCATGGCACTAATCTAATTACTTGACCACACCACACATCTGTCCACTTGACTACACCAAATATCTATCCACTTGACCACATCACACATCTGTCCCCTTGACCACACCACACATCTGTCCACTCGACCACACCAAATATCTATCCACTTGACCACACCACACATCTATCCACTCGACCACACCAAATATCTATCCACTTGACCACACCACACATCTGTCCCCTTGACCACACCACACATCTGTCCATTTGGCCACACTACACATCTGTCCACTCAACTACACCACACATCTGTCCACCCAACCACACCACACATCTGTCCACTCGACCACACCAAATATCTGTTCACTTGACCACACCTAATGTCTGTTCACTCAACCACACCAAATGTCTGTTCACTTGACCACACCACACATCTGTCCACTCAACCACACCAAATGTCTGTTCACTTGACCACACCACACATCTGTCCACCCAACCACACCACACATCTGTCCACTCGACCACACCAAATATCTGTTCACTTGACCACACCAAATATCTGTTCACTTGACCACACCAAATGTCTGTCCACTCAACCACACCAAATGTCTGTTCACTTGACCACACCACACATCTGTCCACTCAACCACACAAAATGTCTGTCCACTTGACCACACCATACATCTGTCCACTCAACCACACCACACATCTGTCCACTCAACCACACCAAATGTCTGTTCACTTGACCACACCACACATCTGTCCACTTGATTGAGTACTCTAGATTTCACAAGGTCGATTACCCTGTAGTCTGGTTATTTATTCCAGAGACTTGATATCATGTTTGTGAACACCAACTCCTGGAGTGGTCTTAACCCAGTTTATTTAGTCCAGAGACTTGATGTCATGTTTGTGAACACCTAATGCTTCTATAAATTTAGTATGTGACTGCCCAGAAACTTACCTTGAGAAATCAATGTGGTGGTTTTCATTTGACTTCCATAGGCTATCAGAATGTATATTATTAGAAATATATTACAGTAACACTTGATGCTTCATTATTATGCAGATATGAATGCCTAGTGTTGGGTCAAAATCATTTCCACACACCACTGAACAACACTACTGAATAACACTGAACAACAAAACAAAACTGAACAATAAGACATATTTTAACTGAACATCCTCTTGTATATGTCGATAGATCAAGCTGTTTGTTTGTTGAGACTTGACACAGTATCCAGAACAGGTTGGCGCATAATGTCTAGGACAGATCAGCACGCAGCATCCAGGGCGGCATTGTCCAGGACAGGTTGGCACATAATGTCTAGGACAGATCAGCATGCAGCGTCCAGGGCGGCATTGTCCAGGACAGGTTGGCACATAATGTCTAGGACAGCTCAGCACGCAGCGTCCAGGGCGGCATTGTCCAGGACAGGTTGGCGCATAATGTCTAGGACAGATCAGCACGCAGCATCCAGGGCGGCATTGTCCAGGACAGGTTGGCGCATAATGTCTAGGACAGATCGGCACGCAGCATCCAGGGCGGCATTGTCCAGGACAGGTTGGCACATAATGTCTAGGACAGATCAGCATGCAGCGTCCAGGGCGGCATTGTCCAGGACAGGTTGGCGCATAATGTCTAGGACAGATCAGCACGCAGCATCCAGGGCGGCATTGTCCAGGACAGGTTGGCGCATAATGTCTAGGACAGATCAGCACGCAGCATCCAGGGCGGCATTGTCCAGGACAGGTTGGTGCATAATGTCTAGGACAGATCGGCACGCAGCATCCAGGGCGGCATTGTCCAGGACAGGTTGGCGCATAATGTCTAGGACAGATCAGCATGCAGCGTCCAGGGCGGCATTGTCCAGGACAGGTTGGCGCATAATGTCTAGGACAGATCAGCACGCAGCGTCCAGGGCGGCATTGTCCAGGACAGGTTGGCGCATAATGTCTAGGACAGATCAGCACGCAGCGTCCAGGGCGGCATTGTCCAGGACAGGTAGGCACATAATGTCTAGGACAGATCGGCACGCAGCATCCAGGGCGGCATTGTCCAGGACAGGTTGGCACAGTCTCCAGGACAGCTTAGCTGTGTGGAACAAACTTTGTAATTTTGCTGATGTATTCTGGGATAGCTTTACAGATGTATTCTGGGATAGCATTAATGATGTATTCTGGGATAGCATTTCTGATGTATTCTGGGAGAGTTTTGATAATGATGGAGGAAATAAAGGCTGTTTGATTCAGTGCACTCACATACACACACACACACGCACACGCACACACACATGCACTCATGCATGCACAAGTACTGGTAGTAGATGTGTGTATGTACAGAAAACAGTGGTGATAGAAAAGTCTGCAGATAAAGAGAATAAGTACAGAGGCATGTTGAATGGCAATTCTAGAGAGAGAGATAACTTGCATGATGTGGCCACTGATGGCACCTGATGTTCTAGAGAGAGATAACTTGCATGATGTGACCACTGACGGCACCTGATGTTCTAGAGAGAGATAACTTGCATGATGTGGCCAGTGATGGCATGTGGTGTTAACCATTGTCTGAGTCTGATTTGTCTAGCACAACATTAAACAGTAAACCAGGTCTGTGAATCATGCATGTTCTGTACTCAGATATCTTTATTTATTATTTGCAGTTAGATAATTGATTTTGAATTAAATGCTTTCATTTTGAATTAAATGTTTTGATTTTGAAGGAAACACTTTGATTTTAAGTGAAATGGTTTGATTTTGAGTGAAATGCTTTTCTTTTGAATGAAATTCTTTGATTCTGAATGAAATACTTTGGTATTGAATGAAATCCTCTTCTTTTGAATGGGCTATTTTGATATTGAATAAAATACTTAGATTTTTAGAAAAAAATGCATTTATTTTGAATGAAATACTTTGAAAGTTTGAAATACTTTTGATTTGAATGAAATTCTGTATCTTCTGTGAAATATTTGGTAGGGACCTAGGAGGAGGGTGATTCTAGTGATGGCTTTGCCAACCTGTCAATGAAATTGTTTAATTCTCACAATGTTATATTCTCATGATATGTTTGTGTGTATTGTCCAGCTGTTTCAGCTGCCCATACACATCTTTCTCTCCCACTGCCTCTCTTGCCCAGTGTTGCCCTGCTAATTTCTCTGTTCCACCACTCCTGTTGATATGTGTTACAAATGTCATTGGTCTTTTCCTTCTGGGGTTAATGAGTCATCTGTTCATACTTCCATGTGTATTTGATTGTCTGTGATCCTTTCAACACTTCTCAACAATTCAAAACCCTTTGAAAATAAAGTTTGTTTGTTCGTTTGTTCTCAAAGTCCAAATCTCTGTGTCTTCGTTTCTTCACCAGTGTCCAGCATCTTGACGGAATAGCCGACCACACATCACTGGCCACACAGAACAGCCAGTCACACACAACCGTTGTGTAAACACACTGTTGTATGTTTGGTGTATTTGTTTCACATGGAGATCATGGAGGCTGTCGCCATGTGGCAGGGCAACAGATGATGGTTGGTTTCAGAATACCTCTAAGACATGCAGTGATGGCATGTCTTTGTGGCTGTCTGTGTCATGATCCCATGTCTTGGTTGTTGTGATGTTCACACCCCCAACAACATGTTTGTCTATGTTAGGTGAAGGATTCTCTTTCTGTTGTGATTTGTCACATACTGTTGAAGCTTCTTCTGCGTTCATCCAGTTTTTTTTTCCCCGGACGTGATTGCGTTGTGCCTGTTTACAGCAGAGCTGCGTTCTTGCACTGTTAGGCCGACACATCCGACTTCTGCGGGTATTTGTTGACTGGGTTAACCTTCCCAGGGCTGTTGAAGCTATTTCCCAATGTTTCCAAAACTGCGTACAAGTCATGCATGATTTTATCAAGAATACTGTAAACTGGTGACCTAAAATAAGAGACTCATTTTGGTCAGAGTGATGGATTAATTACATGGCTAAACACAGCTCTTATGATGAACACTGCAATACTAAGCCATAACTACAGGTTATTGTCTGGTCAGGCTTCACATCCACATTTATTTGCAGTATAAAGTAACTACACTTCATGTCATACACCCATGAGTAACAGAGTTTCTGGGCAAGTCTTGGGGCCATTTAAATCTGAGAAATAAATTACTGTTTATAGATTTAAATGTTTCTTTTGTTGGAAAGGTCCTCCGTTCTACTTCTTTCCTGTCTCTTCAGTAAGTGATGATCAGTGCCTGGGAATTCAGTTCTTGTGTTAGTACAGAGAAAGGTTCTTCACATGGTTTGGCTACATTATGGGAAGACAAACACCAGAACATCTTGTGACAACTGGAAGATTTGTTGTTACATCAATCTACACTATAGCTGTTATTACGGTATGTCCCATCTTGTTGTAATCAACTCTTTAGCTGTTGTTGCTGTCTGTCCCATCTTGTTGTAATCAGCTCTATAACTGTTGTTACTTTCTGTCCCATCTTGTTGTAATCAACTCTATAGCTGTTTTTACTGTCTGTCCCATCTAGTTGTAATCAACTCTAAGGCTGTTGTTACTTTCTGTCCCATCTTGTTGTAATCAACTCTAAGGCTGTTGTTACTTTCTGTCCCATCTTGTTGTAATCAACTCTAAGGCTGTTGTTACTTTCTGTCCCATCTTGTTGTAATCAACTCTATGGATGTTGTTACTTTCTGTCCCATCTTGTTGTAATCAACTCTAAGGCTGTTGTTACTTTCTGTCCCATCTTGTTGTAATCAACTCTAAGGCTGTTGTTACTTTCTGTCCCATCTTGTTGTAATCAACTCTAAGGCTGTTGTTACTTTCTGTCCCATCTTGTTGTAATCAACTCTATGGATGTTGTTACTTTCTGTCCCATCTTGTTGTAATCAACTCAATGGCTGGTGTTACTTTCTGTCTCATCTAGTTGTAATCAACTCTATAATTGTTGTTACTTTCTGTCCCATTTTGTTGTAATCAACTCTTTAGCTGTTGCTACTTTCTGTTCCATTTGTTACTTTCTGTCCCATCTTGTTGTAATCAACTCGATGGCTGGTGTTACTTTCTGTCCCATCTTGTTGTAATCAACTCTTTAGCTGTTGCTACTTTCTGTTCCATTTGTTACTTTCTGTCCCATCTTGTTGTAATCAACTCGATGGCTGGTGTTACTTTCTGTCTCATCTTGTTGTAATCAACTCTATAATTGTTGTTACTTTCTGTTCCATTTGTTACTTTCTATCCCAGCTTGTTGTAATCAACTCGATGGCTGGTGTTACTTTCTGTCTCATCTTGTTGTAATCAACTCTATAATTGTTGTTACTTTCTGTTCCATTTGTTACTTTCTATCCCAGCTTGTTGTAATCAACTCGATGGCTGGTGTTACTTTCTATCCCAGCTTGTTGTAATCAACTCTATAATTGTTGTTACTTTCTGTTCCATTTGTTACTGTCTATCCCAGCTTGTTGTAATCAACTCTATGATTGTTGTTACTTTCTGTCCCATCTTGTTGTAATCAACTCTATAATTGTTGTTACTTTCTGTTCCATTTGTTACTTTCTATCCCAGCTTGTTGTAATCAACTCGATGGCTGGTGTTACTTTCTGTCTCATCTTGTTGTAATCAACTCTATAATTGTTGTTACTTTCTGTTCCATTTGTTACTTTCTATCCCAGCTTGTTGTAATCAACTCGATGGCTGGTGTTACTTTCTGTCTCATCTTGTTGTAATCAACTCTATAATTGTTGTTACTTTCTGTTCCATTTGTTACTTTCTATCCCAGCTTGTTGTAATCAACTCTATGATTGTTGTTACTTTCTGTCTCATCTTGTTGTAATCAACTCTATAATTGTTGTTACTTTCTGTTCCATTTGTTACTTTCTGTCCCAGCTTGTTGTAATCAACTCGATGGCTGGTGTTACTTTCTGTCTCATCTTGTTGTAATCAACTCTATAATTGTTGTTACTTTCTGTTCCATTTGTTACTTTCTATCCCAGCTTGTTGTAATCAACTCTATGATTGTTGTTACTTTCTGTCTCATCTTGTTGTAATCAACTCTATAATTGTTGTTACTTTCTGTTCCATTTGTTACTTTCTATCCCAGCTTGTTGTAATCAACTCTATAATTGTTGTTACTTTCTGTTCCATTTGTTACTTTCTATCCCAGCTTGTTGTAATCAACTCGATGGCTGGTGTTACTTTCTGTCTCATCTTGTTGTAATCAACTCTATAATTGTTGTTACTTTCTGTTCCATCTTGTTGTAATCAACTCTATAATTGTTGTTACTTTCTGTTCCATTTGTTACTTTCTATCCCAGCTTGTTGTAATCAACTCTATGGATGTTGTTACTTTCTGTCCCATCTTGTTGTAATCAACTCTAAGGATGTTGTTACTTTCTGTCCCATCTTGTTGTAATCAACTCTAAGGATGTTGTTACTTTCTGTCCCATCTTGTTGTAATCAACTCTAAGGATGTTGTTACTGTCTATCCCAGCTTGTTGTAATCAACTCTATAATTGTTGTTACTTTCTGTTCCATTTGTTACTTTCTATCCCAGCTTGTTGTAATCAACTCTATAATTGTTGTTACTGGTCTGTCCCAGCTTGTTGTAATCAACTCTATAATTGTTGTTACTTTCTGTTCCATTTGTTACTGTCTATCCCAGCTTGTTGTAATCAACTCTATAATTGTTGTTACTGTCTGTCCCAGCTTGTTGTAATCAACTCTATAATTGTTGTTACTGTCTGTCCCAGCTTGTTGTAATCAACTCTATAATTGTTGTTACTTTCTGTTCCATTTGTTACTGTCTATCCCAGCTTGTTGTAATCAACTCTATAATTGTTGTTACTGTCTGTCCCAGCTTGTTGTAATCAACTCTATGATTGTTGTTACTGTCTGTCCCAGCTTGTTGTAATCAACTCTATAATTGTTGTTACTGTCTGTCCCAGTATAACAATTGTGACTTTCTGTCCCTATTAGTTGTTACATTAACCTCTTAGTTGTTATGTTATGGCCATATACCCCATTTAGCTGTTACTTTAATCTACTCTTATTTCAGTTGTTACTTTACCTCCTCCTGTTGTGTTTTGTTGTTACTTTACTCCACTCTGGTTATCTGAGAGTCTCAGACTGACGCCTGTAAACAAGATATGGATGTGGTTATCTGAGAGTCTGAGGCAGACCAACACCTGTATATATGAATGTGGTTATCTGAGAGTCAGAGGTAGACCGACACCTGTATATGTGGATGTGGTTATCTGAGAGTCTGAGGCAGACTGACACCTGTGTATATGGATGTGGTTATCTGAGAGTCTGAGGCAGACTGACACCTGTATACAAGATAGAGATGTGGTTATCTGAGAGTCTAAGGCAGACTGACACCTGTATATGTGGATGTGGTTATCTGAGAGTCTGAGGCAGACTGACACCTGTGTATATGGATGTGGTTATCTGAGAGTCTGAGGCAGACTGACACCTGTGTATGAGATTTGGATGTGGTTATCTGAGAGTCTGAGGCAGACTGACACCTGTATACAAGATAGAGATGTGGTTATCTGAGAGTGAGGCAGACTGACATCTGTATACAAGATACGGATGTGGTTATCTGAGAGTCTGAGGCAGACTGACACCTGTATGTATGGATGTGGTTATCTGAGAGTCTAAGGCAGACTGACACCTGTGTATGAGATATGGATGTGGTTATCTGAGAGTCTGAGGCAGACTGACACCTGTATGTATGGATGTGGTTATCTGAGAGAGTGAGGCAGACTGATACCTGTATACAAGATACAGATGTGGTTATCTGAGAGTCTGAGGCAGACTGATACCTGTATACAAGATACGGATGTGGTTATCTGAGAGTCTGAGGCAGACTGATACCTGTATACAAGATACAGATGTGGTTATCTGAGAGTCTGAGGCAGACTGATACCTGTATACAAGATACAGATGTGGTTATCTGAGAGTCTGAGGCAGACTGATACCTGTATACAAGATACAGATGTGGTTATCTGAGAGTCTGAGGCAGACTGATACCTGTATACAAGATACGGATGTGGTTATCTGAGAGTCTGAGGCAGACTGATACCTGTATACAAGATACGGATGTGGTTGTCTGAGGCAGGCCGACACCTATATACAAGATACAGATGTGGTTATCTGAGAGTCTGAGGCAGACTGACACCTGTGTATGAGATATGGATGTAGTTATCTGAGAGTCTGAGGCAGACTGACACCTGTATGTATGGATGTGGTTATCTGAGAGATTGAGGCAGACTGACACCTGTGTATGAGATATGGATGTGGTTATCTGAGAGTCTGAGGCAGACTGACACCTGTAAATGAGATATGGATGTGGTTATCTGAGAGTCTGAGACAGACTGACACCTGTGTATGAGATATGGATGTGGTTATCTGAGAGTCTGAGGCAGACTGACACCTGTGTATGAGATATGGATGTGGTTGTCTGAGGCAGACTGACACCTGTATATGAGATATGGATGTGGTTATCTGAGAGTCTGAGACAGGCTGACACCTGTATATATGGATGTAGTTATCTGAGAGTCTGAGACAAACACCTGTATATAAGATATGGATGTGGTTATCTGGATATCTGAGGCAGACTGACACCTGTATGTGAGATACAGATGTGGTTGTCTGAGAGTCTGAGACAGACTGACACCTGTATGTGAGATACAGATGTGGTTATCTGAGAGTCTGAGACAGGCCGACACCTGTATATATGGATGTAGTTATCTGAGAGTCTGAGACAAACACCTGTATATAAGATATGGATGTGGTTATCTGGATATCTGAGGCAGACTGACACCTGTATATATGCATGTGGTTATCTGGGAGTAAACAGAGCACTACAACTGTTGGTATTAGTTTGTTTGATGGTAGGAGCTGGAGTCACTGGGTCTATGTTGAAACTACTGATTTGTGTCAGTGACTGCATTGATAATTATGTAGAGTAAAGGCACCAGACACCTCATGTAAACTTGATGTTGCACAGCCTTTTATACTGAACTTTGTCATGGTATGTTAACATGATTATTTTACCATAATGTCCTTTGAAAATGCATGATTTTGATATTGTGACCATATTAGGACACATATATAATTGCTCGGTCTCCGCTGGCGATGGATTTATGGACGCAGTTCGTAATTCCGCTTACCCGCGTTCTAAACGCAGCTGCACATGATTTGGCAGCGGACCGCATTGCGCTGGGTTTTAACGAATTGGTATGGGAGCCAGTCGTTCAGAAAGCAATGACAAATTACTGAAAGTAAACTTGCCAAGACATCAACAACAGCAGTAAAATGCTAGTGTTGACAGTGATGTTCTGTAAAAACAAAATTAAGTTGCATGTCCTTCACAGGACGTAGCAGTCAACCCTAGCATTTTCGCTGTTCATGATTCCTGGGCAAATTGTACATTCAGTAGTTTGCCATTGCTTTCTGAACGACCGGCTCCTATACCTTTCTCGAAAAAACCAGCACCGCTGCGTTTTGAACCCGGGTATACGGGCTCACAAACCGCGTTCGCAAGCCCTTAGCCACAGAGACTGGTAAGGATATGGAAAAAAAAGACATAATTGTAGCACATACATTTTTTGACAATATTAGGACACTTAGACATGACTATAGCACAGGCATTTTGTGACAGTATTAGGACAGTTAAGACATAATTATAGCACATGAATTCAACTAGAGTACAGTTGATGTTGTAAATAGAGTTGATGATGCTACATAGATATTGATTGCTCATTTTTGTTAACTTGATCTAGACTTGGCATGTTAGATTTGATGACCACACGCAAACCTGGCCATGGTATTCACGTCTTGATTACCAATGTTTATACAATTTGTTAATGACCGAATGTTTTTGTAATTACACGCATGAATTTGATGATCAATTGTTGTTGTAAACAGAAGTGTGTTTATTTGAGCACATTATGGGACGCAAATTACAGTCACATCACCTTAATTGAAGTTTAATGCAGAAATCAATATTGATTTCAGTCTGAAATGAGTTTTGTAGCAGGGGAACTAACTGCATTCATCCATTACGGTGGGAGGTACTGGAGATGATAGAATGAGTACACGTACTAGTGGAATGAGTGGAGCGCTGGTACAGCCTGATTGTGTCCACAGATCCACACATAACAATGAGCGCTGGTACAGCTTGTGTCCACAGATCCACACAATGGCAATGAGTGCTGGTACAACCATATTATGTACACAGATCCACACATGGCAATGAATGCTGGTACAGCCTGATTGTGTCCACAGATCCACACATGGCAATGAATGCTGGTACAGCCTGATTGTGTCCACAGATCCACACATGGCATTGAGTGCTGGTACAGCCATATTATGTACACAGAATCACACATGGCAATGATCACTAGTACAGCTTGATTGTGTCCACAGATTCACACATGGCAGTGAGTGCTGGTACAGCCTGTGTCTACATATCCACACAATGACAATGAGTGCTGGTACAGGCTGATGGTGTCCACAGATCCACACATGGCAATGAGCGCTGTACAGCCTAATTATGTCCACAGATCCACACATAACAATGAGCGCTGTACAGCCTAATTATGTCCACAGATCCACACATAACAATGAGCGCTGTACAGCCTAATTATTTCCACAGATCCACACATAACGAGTGCTGGTACAGCGTGTGTCCACAGATCCACACAATGGCAATGAGTGCTGGTATAGCCTGATTGTGTTCACAGATCCACACATAACGAGTGCTGGTACAGCGTGTGTCCACAGATCCACACAATGGCAATGAGTGCTGGTATAGCCTGATTGTGTCCACAGATCCACACATAACAATGAGCGCTGATACAGCCTAATTATGTCCACAGATCCACACATAACGAGTGCTGGTACAGCATGTGTCCACAGATCCACACAATGGCAATGAGTGCTGGTATAGCCTGATTGTGTCCACAGATCCACACATGGCAATGAGCGCTGGTACAGCCTAATTATGTCCACAGATCCACACATAACGAGTGCTGGTACAGCTTGTGTCCACAGATCCACACATGGCAATGAGTGCTGGTACAGCCTGATTGTGTCCACAGATCCACACATGGCAATGAGTGCTAGTACAGCCTAATTATGTCCACAGATCCACACATAACGAGTGCTGGTACAGCTTGTGTCCACAGATCCACACATGGCAATGAGTGCTGGTACAGCCTGATTGTGTCCACAGATCCACACATGGTAATGAGTGCTGGTACAGCTTGATTGTGTCCACAGATCCACACATAACAATGAGTGCTGGTACAGCTTGTGTCCACAGATCCACACATGACAATGAGTGCTGGTACAGCCTGATTGTGTCCAAAGATCCACACATAACAATGAGTGCTGGTACAACTTGTGTCCACAGATCCACACATGGTATTGAGCGCTGGTACAGCATGTCTCCACAGATCCACACAATGGCAATGAGTGCTGGTACAGCCTGATTGTGTCCACAGATCCACACATAACAATGGGTGCTGGTACAACTTGTGTCCACAGATCCACACATGGTATTGAGCGCTGGTACAGCATGTGTCCAAAGATCCACACATAACAATGAGTGCTGGTACAACTTGTGTCCACAGATCCACACATGGTATTGAGCGCTGGTACAGCATGTCTCCACAGATCCACACAATGGCAATGAGTGCTGGTACAGCCTGATTGTGTCCACAGATCCACACATAACAATGGGTGCTGGTACAACTTGTGTCCACAGATCCACACATGGTATTGAGTGCTGGTACAGCTTGTGTCCACAGATCCACACATGGCAATGAGCGCTGTACAGCTAGATTGTGTCCACAGATTCACACATAACAATGAGCGCTGGTACAGCCTGATTGTGTCCACGGATCCACACATAACAATGAGTGCTGGTACAGCTTGTGTCCACAGATCCACACATGGTATTGAGCGCTGGTACAGCATGTGTCCACAGATCCACACATAACAATGAGTGCTGGTACAGCTTGTGTCCACAGATCCACACATAACAATGAGCGCTAGTAAAGCCTAATTGTGTCCATAGATCCACACATGGCAATGAGCGCTGGTACAGCTTGTGTCCACAGATCCACACATGGCAATGAGTGCTGGTACAGCTTGTGTCCACAGATCCACACATAACAATGAGTGCTGGTACAGCTTGTGTCCACAGATCCACACATAACAATGAGCGCTAGTAAAGCCTAATTGTGTCCATAGATCCACACATGGCAATGAGCGCTGGTACAGCTTGTGTCCACAGATCCACACATGGCAATGAGCGCTGGTACAGCTTGTGTCCACAGATCCACACATGGCAATGAGCGCTGGTACAGCTTGTGTCCACAGATCCACACATGGCAATGAGTGCTGGTACAGCTTGTGTCCACAGATCCACACATGGCAATGAGCGCTGGTACAGCTTGTGTCCACAGATCCACACATGGCAATGAGTGCTGGTACAGCTTGTGTCCACAGATCCACACACGGTAATGACACAGATCCACACACGGTAATGACACCGGCAGCTCAGCTTGAAAATTCATTCATTTACAATATTACCGGGCAGCTGGAGAGAGAGAGAGAGAGAGAGAGAGAGAGAGAGAGAGAGAGAGACACACACACACACACACACACACACACACACACACACACACACACACTCACACACACACACACACACACACACACACACACACACACATATATATATATATATATATATATATATATATATATATATATATCTGCACCTGAGCGTGGCAGCTGCGGGAGTGCTGTGGCACAGTACTCATATGTTCACATCCCAGGTCAACTCAGGATGAGTTCCACGGTACAGGCAGCCAGTGGGCTGACGACCTGATCAGGAGTTGAGTGGAGGCTGGGACTAGCACCATATACCCTCATGGCATGGAGACAGAGGGCTGTCTGTTGTTTCATTGTTCACACTGATGACCTCATGGCATGGAGACAGACGGCTGTCTGTTGTTTCATTGTTCACACTGATGACCTCATGGCATGGAGACAGGCGGCTGACTGTTGTTTCATTGTTCACACTGATGACCTCATGGCATGGAGACAGGCGGCTGACTGTTGTTTCATTGTTCACACTGATGACCTCATGGCATGGAGACAGGCGGCTGACTGTTGTTTCATTGTTCACACTGATGACCTCATGGCATGGAGACAGGCGGCTGACTGTTGTTTCATTGTTCACACTGATGACCTCATGGCATGGAGACAGACGGCTGACTGTTGTTTCATTGTTCACACTGATGACCTCATGGCATGGAGACAGAGGGCTGTCTGTTGTTTCATTGTTCACACTGATGACCTCATGGCATGGAGACAGAGGGCTGTCTGTTGTTTCATTGTTCACACTGATGACCTCATGGCATGGAGACAGAGGGCTGTCTGTTGTTTCATTGTTCACACTGATGACCTCATGGCATGGAGACAGGCGGCTGACTGTTGTTTCATTGTTCACACTGATGACCTCATGGCATGGAGACAGACGGCTGACTGTTGTTTCATTGTTCACACTGATGACCTCATGGCATGGAGACAGATGGCTGACTGTTGTTTCATTGTTCACACTGATGACCTCATGGCATGGAGACAGATGGCTGACTGTTGTTTCATTGTTCACACAGATGACCTCATGGCATGGAGACAGACGGCTGACTGTTGTTTCATTGTTCACACTGATGACCTCATGGCATGGAGACAGATGGCTGACTGTTGTTTCATTGTTCACACTGATGACCTCATGGCATGGAGACAGATGGCTGACTGTTGTTTCATTGTTCACACAGATGACCTCATGGCATGGAGACAGACGGCTGACTGTTGTTTCATTGTTCACACTGATGACCTCATGGCATGGAGACAGAGGGCTGTCTGTTGTTTCATTGTTCACACTGATGACCTCATGGCATGGAGACAGACGGCTGACTGTTGTTTCATTGTTCACACAGATGACCTCATGGCATGGAGACAGACGGCTGACTGTTGTTTCATTGTTCACACTGATGACCTCATGGCATGGAGACAGATGGCTGACTGTTGTTTCATTGTTCACACAGATGACCTCATGGCATGGAGACAGACGACTGACTGTTGTTTCATTGTTCACACTGATGACCTCATGGCATGGAGACAGATGGCTGACTGTTGTTTCATTGTTCACACTGATGACCTCATGGCATGGAGACAGATGGCTGACTGTTGTTTCATTGTTCACACAGATGACCTCATGGCATGGAGACAGACGGCTGACTGTTGTTTCATTGTTCACACTGATGACCTCATGGCATGGAGACAGATGGCTGACTGTTGTTTCATTGTTCACACTGATGACCTCATGGCATGGAGACAGATGGCTGACTGTTGTTTCATTGTTCACACAGATGACCTCATGGCATGGAGACAGACGGCTGACTGTTGTTTCATTGTTCACACTGATGACCTCATGGCATGGAGACAGAGGGCTGTCTGTTGTTTCATTGTTCACACTGATGACCTCATGGCATGGAGACAGACGGCTGACTGTTGTTTCATTGTTCACACAGATGACCTCATGGCATGGAGACAGACGGCTGACTGTTGTTTCATTGT
Source organism: Cepaea nemoralis (assembly GCA_014155875.1). Classification (NCBI taxonomy): domain Eukaryota; kingdom Metazoa; phylum Mollusca; class Gastropoda; order Stylommatophora; family Helicidae; genus Cepaea; species Cepaea nemoralis. The sequence goes on from JACEFZ010023978.1 coordinate 136,052, forward strand.
TCACACTGATGACCTCATGGCATGGAGACAGACGGCTGACTGTTGTTTCATTGTTCACACAGATGACCTCATGGCATGGAGACAGACGGCTGACTGTTGTTTCATTGTTCACACAGATGACCTCATGGCATGGAGACAGACGGCTGACTGTTGTTTCATTGTTCACACAGATTGCCATCATTTGCAGTGCGTGTGTTGTGATGTGCTCCTGTATTCTTTGATGTGTTCCTATGGCAGTGTTCCTATGCCAATCACAAATACTGAAGTATTGGAAAGATCAGGTTGTGTGACAGTTTATTCCATGCTCAGTCTTCGTAGACTTAGATGGATAGGACATCTTAGGAGGATGGATGATGGTAGAATACCAAAGGATATCTTTTTTGGTGAATTACAGATGGGTAAGAGATCTCAGGGTCGGCCTCTACTACGATACAAAGATGTGTGTAAGCGGGACATGATTGATACAGGCATTGATAATGCACATTGGGAGCAAGTCGCCGCTGAACGTGTTGCATGGAGGGCAAATATCAGAAATGGAATAAAGTCAAAGGAGAAAATTATTGCAGAAAAGTCACACACCAAGCGTTTGAGACGTAAGATGGTGCATGATGGTGGAAATGACCACGTGTTCACATGCACCCACTGTGAACGGACATTTACAGCGCAAATTGGCCTTATCAGTCACACTCGCTACCGCCATAGGTAAAAGTTATTATGCCTTTTTAAAGCACAAACTATCGTCTGTCAAGACGGCAAGGTGCCAATGATGGTTCCTATGGCTGTCTTGTTTTTCCTCGGGGTCACCGGTGAACTGGCTCTGTGTGTGCTCCTAGATTGCCGTCTGGCTGGGGTGAGCTGCTTGCCAGCGTTGTGTTTGCATGTCATATTTTGTCCATCAGATCAGTTATTTATGTTGTCCTATTGTTTCCTCGTTTGTGTTTTACTACTCACAGACTTTGGTTTTGTCCATCAGATCAGTTATTTATGTTGTCCTATTGTTTCCTCTTGTGTGTTTTACTTCATACAAACTTTCGTTTGTTGTTGTATGTGAGTTTGGTTTGATCTCTTGCTTGTCAGACTTCCTGGTACACTCTGAGATTAGTTGATTTCAACATGTGTCAAGTGAATGTTCTAACAGGTGAATTTGATTGAGTGAATCATGTGGGGGTCAGACTGCCAGTTTTTGTGTGAGAAGTGTGTGATTTGAGAATGGAGTGATGTGCAGCATGATGGTGTGTTCTGTGTAGCACATGATATATTGGTCTGTTGTGTAGTGTTCTGTGATGTCAGATCTTGACCAATGGAATGAGATGACCAGGGTCTCTGAAGTGAGCGGAAGGCCTGCTGTAGTCATTGCTCAGTGACAGCAGTGTTTGTAATCGTTATCGTCGACACTTTCAGTTCAGTATGCAGCACTGTGCTGCTGTTAAGTGACCTTATTGTTGGAGTCCTGTCTAGAGGCACCTGTACTGGTGTGGTTGTAGACAGCCTGTGTGTCTGTCTGTGTGTGGGGCAGACTGAAGTTACTGTTCGGGTGCTCCTTATTACTGTGGTTGAGTGATATAGATGAGATGGGTTCAATGTTACTGTGGTTGAGTGATATAGATGAGATGGGTTCAATATTACTGTAGTTGAGTTTGTGTCATGAGATAGATGTAAGAGAGATATACATATAGAGGTTTACGAATGTGGGTGACTGACTAGATTAAGGTTGATACAAATGTAGAGGTTAAGTTTGAACGTGTGACTAAACTAATCACGTTACAGCTTCAAACAAGGATCGAGACTAGACCGCTTGTGCTGTTTTTGCCAGCGTGTGTCTATGTGGCCTACATGAGATAGCAGCACCTGACCTGGGTAGGGGTCATGGCGTGTGTAAAGCTGCACGGGATATCTGGTGTCACCTGTATTATTGTGAGTATTCACTGGATTAGGAAGACAGTTGCCACCAGTGGATTCGGAGTTAGTGGACTCTGAGAGCCCAGCTCGATGATCTGGCCTTGGTTGACAAGATACACGATACACACTTGTCGGGTGTCACAATAATCACATCCACACACTCACAGGAGAAAGGCATAAATAGGCAGGATCAATCAAATAACGAGAACCCCCATGTCCCTTGGGGACACGCCACTTCAAGCGGTAGAATCTCACACATGTGTAGGCACAGACGAGGGACAGGTGGAGATATTAACATCAGAATACAGTAGGAAAGAGCAGAATTCCTATGGCTAGAGCATGTGTGGAAGTCTGGCGCACGATGGAACAAACACTGAGAGAACCAGCACGATGGGACAAATATGGTCTGACATAACCAGCACGATGGGACAAATATGGTCTAACAGAACCAGCACGATGGGACAAATATGGTCTGACATAACCAGCACGATGGGACAAATATGGTCTGACATAACCAGCACGATGGGACAAATATGGTCTGACAGAACCAGCACGATGGGACAAACATGGTCTGACAGAACCAGCACGATGGGACAAATATGGTCTAACATAACCAGCACGATGGGACAAATATGGTCTGACATAACCAGCACGATGGGACAAATATGGTCTAACATAACCAGCACGATGGAACAAACATGGTCTGACATAACCAGCACGATGGGACAAATATGGTCTGACATAACCAGCACGATGGGACAAATATGGTCTGACATAACCAGCACGATGGGACAAATATGGTCAGACATAACCAGCACGATGGGACAAATATGGTCTAACATAACCAGCACGATGGGACAAATATGGTCTGACATAACCAGCACGATGGGACAAACATGGTCTGACATAACCAGCACGATGGGACAAATATGGTCTGACATAACCAGCACGATGGGACAAATATGGTCTGACAGAACCAGCACGATGGGACAAATATGGTCTAACATAACCAGCACGATGGGACAAATATGGTCTGACATAACCAGCACGATGGGACAAACATGGTCTGACATAACCAGCACGATGGGACAAATATGGTCTAACAGAACCAGCACTACGGGGCAAATATGGTCTAACATAACCAGCACGATGGGACAAATATGGTCTGACAGAACCAGCACTACGGGGCAAATATGGTCTAACATAACCAGCACGATGGGACAAATATGGTCTGACAGAACCAGCACTACGGGGCAAATATGGTCTAACATAACCAGCACGATGGGACAAATATGGTCTAACATAACCAGCACGATGGGACAAATATGGTCTGACAGAACCAGCACTACGGGGCAAATATGGTCTAACAGAACCAACACAATGGGACAAACACGGACAGAACCAGCACGATGGGACAAACACTGACAGAACCAGCACGATAGCACGATGGGACAAACACTGACAAAACCAGCACGATGGAACAAACATGGTCTAACAGAACCAGCGGGATGGGACAAACATGGTCTGACAACCAGCACGATAGGACAAACATGGTCTGACAGAACCAGCATGATGGGACAAAAATGGTCTGACAGAACCAGCACGGTGGAGCTCATGCAGAAAGTAAACACATGCCAAAGTGTCCAGAGTTGACGTCCAGACGCTGGCGATGGATGGGACGGGACACAGACTGAGAGAACATGTCAATAGTATCACTAGAAAGTCTTATCTCTGGACATAGACTAAGAGAACATGTCAATAGTATCACTAGAAGTCTTCACTCTGGAACCATGAAGGGGACACAGACTGAGAGAACATGTCAATAGTATCACTAGAAGTCTTCACCCTGGAACCATGAAGGGGACACAGACTGAGAGAACATGTCAATAGTATCACTAGAAAGTCTTCTCTCTGGAACCATGAAGGGGACACAGACTGAGAGAACATGTCAATAGTATCACTAGAAGTCTTCACTCTGGAACCATGAAGGGGACACAGACTGAGAGAACATGTCAATAGTATCACTAGAAAGTCTTCTCTCTGGAACCATGAAGGGGACACAGACTGAGAGAACATGTCAATAGTATCACTAGAAAGTCTTCTCTCTGGAACCATGATGGGGACACAGACTGAGAGAACATGTCAATAGTATCACTAGAAGTCTTCACTCTGGAACCATGAAGGGGACACAGACTGAGAGAACATGTCAATAGTATCACTAGAAGTCTTGGGACGCAGAGGTGTTTCCAAGGCACCAGGGCCGGGTTATATACTGGCCAAGACCTATTGACGCGTCCTCGTCGAGCGTCATGGGCAACAGGTCCCTTCGGGGTCCTGGCTAAAGTCAGTAGGATCGCTGATTCCTCCGAAGTCGGAGAGTGTCTGCCTGTACGGCGAGGAACCACCAGTCTGCACACCAATAAGCCAGACATGGGACAACGGATACTCACGCAAAACTCAGGTCCTGTATGACATCACACTGATGTTGGACAACAGGATGCATTCATCCGACATACAGGACTTCGCGTTGGAGCTCAAGCCAACGAACACAAGCAAGCAAGCAAGCAACTAGAAGTCTTCACTCTGGAACCATGAAGGGGACACAGACTGAGAGAACATGTCAATAGTATCACTAGAAAGTCTTCTCTCTCTGGACACAGACTGAGAGAACATGTCAATAGTATCACTAGAAAGTCTTCTCTCTCTGGACACAGACTGAGAGAACATGTCAATAGTATCACTAGAAAGTCTTCTCTCTCTGGACACAGACTGAGAGAACATGTCAGTAGTATCACTAGAAAGTCTTCTCTCTCTGGACACAGACTGAGAGAACATGTCAGTAGTATCACTAGAAAGTCTTCTCTCTCTGGACACAGACTGAGAGAACATGTCAATAGTATCACTAGAAAGTCTTCTCTCTGGAACCATGAAGGGGACAGACTGAGAGAACATGTCAATAGTATCACTAGAAAGTCTTCTCTCTCTGGACACAGACTGAGAGAACATGTCAATAGTATCACTAGAAAGTCTTCTCTCTCTGGACACAGACTGAGAGAACATGTCAGTAGTATCACTAGAAAGTCTTCTCTCTCTGGACACAGACTGAGAGAACATGTCAGTAGTATCACTAGAAAGTCTTCTCTCTCTGGACATAAGACTGAGAGAACATGTCAGTAGTATCACTAGAAAGTCTTCTCTCTCTGGACATAAGACTGAGAGAACATGTCAGTAGTATCACTAGAAAGTCTTCTCTCTCTGGACACAGACTGAGAGAACATGTCAGATAGTATCACTAGAAAGTCTTCTCTCTCTGGACACAGACTGAGAGAACATGTCAATAGTTATCACTAGAAAGTCTTCTCTCTGGAACCATGAAGGGGACAGACTGAGAGAACATGTCAATAGTATCACTAGAAAGTCTTCTCTCTCTGGACACAGACTGAGAGAACATGTCAATAGTATCACTAGAAAGTCTTCTTTCTGGACACAGACTGAGAGAACATGTCAGTAGTATCACTAGAAAGTCTTCTCTCTCTGGACATAAGACTGAGAGAACATGTCAATAGTATCACTAGAAAGTCTTCTCTCTGGAACCATGAAGGGGACACAGACTGAGAGAACATGCCAATAGTATCACTAGAAAGTCTTCTCTCTGGACACTGACTGAGAGAACATGTCAGTAGTATCACTAGAAAGTCTTCTCTCTGAAACCTACCGGACTAACAAACGTGACAGGTAGACCTGAAAACACACGGAGAATTGACATTGGGAGGGGGGGGGGGGGGCGGGCGTGATATGGGAGCAGTACCGGAGATAGGAGGGGATTGCGTGAGTACGCTGAGGTCGTGTGCTCCAGTGCACGGCAACAGTTTGTGGTGTGATTTACTATAACAATTGTGATGTGAGTTGATATTAGATGTGTGGTTCCTGCGAAACAATGAATAGATGTTGTCTGGTGTATGTGCCAGATTTAATGACATTTGTATAGTAGTCTCCCTTAACACTGGCGTGTTGCAGCATAGACTTGCCTGTAATGTTTTCTCACAGACTCCCCATAGATGTGTGTCCGTGCTCACCAGCTGTGTTGTAGTCTCACAGACTCCCTATAGATGTGTGTCCGTGCTCACCAGCTGTGTTGTAGTCTCACAGACTCCCTATAGATATAAGCCCGTGCTCACCAGCTGTGTTGTAGTCTCACAGACTCCCTATAGATGTGTGTCCGTGCTAACCAGCTGTGTTGTAGTCTCACAGACTCCCCATAGATATATGCCCGTGCTCACCAGCTGTGTTGTAGTCTCACAGACTCCCTATAGATGTGTGTCCGTGCTCACCAGCTGTGTTGTAGTCTCACAGACTCCCTATAGATATATGCCCGTGCTCACCAGCTGTGTTGTAGTCTCACAGACTCCCTATAGATGTGTGTCCGTGCTCACCAGCTGTGTTGTAGTCTCACAGACTCCCTATAGATGTGTGTCCGTGCTCACCAGCTGTGTTGTAGTCTCACAGACTCCCTATATATGTGTGTCCGTGCTCACCAGCTGTGTTGTAGTCTCACAGACTCCCTATAGATGTGTGCCCGTGCTCGCCAGCTGTGTTGTAGTCTCACAGACTCCCTATAGATGTGTGCCCGTGCTCGCCAGCTGTGTTGTAGTCTCACAGACTCCCCATAGATGTGTGTCCGTGCTCACCAGATGTGTTGTAGTCTCACAGACTCCCCATAGATGTGTGCCCGTGCTCGCCAGCTGTGTTGTAGTCTCACAGACCCCCCATAGATGTGTGCCCGTGCTCGCCAACTGTGTTGTAGTCTCACAGACTCCCCATAGATGTGTGCCCGTGCTCGTCAGCTGTGTTGTAGTCTCACAGACTCCCTATAGATGTGTGTCCGTGCTCACCAGCTGTGTTGTAATCTCACAGACCCCCCATAGATGTGTGTCCGTGCTCACCAGATGTGTTGTAGTCTCACAGACTCCCTATAGATGTGTGTCCGTGCTCACCAGCTGTGTTGTAGTCTCACAGACTCCCTATAGATATAAGCCCGTGCTCACCAGCTGTGTTGTAGTCTCACAGACTCCCTATAGATGTGTGTCCGTGCTAACCAGCTGTGTTGTAGTCTCACAGACTCCCCATAGATATAGCCCGTGCTCACCAGCTGTGTTGTAGTCTCACAGACTCCCCATAGATGTTGCCCCTGCTCACCAGCTTTTGTTGTAGTCTCACAGACTTTCCCCATAGATATATGCCCGTGCTCACCAGCTGTGTTGTAGTCTCACAGACTCCCTATAGATGTGTGCCCCTGCTCACCAGCTGTGTTGTGTCTCACAGACTCCCTATAGATGTGTGCCCCTGCTCACCCGCTGTGTTGTAGTCTCACAGACTCCCTATAGATGTGTGTCCGTGCTCACCAGCTGTGTTGTAGTCTCACAGACTCCCCATAGATATTTGCCCGTGCTCGCCAGCTGTGTTGTAGTCTCACAGACTCCCCCCATAGATTTGGGCCCCCTGCTCGCCAGCTGTGTTGTAGTCTCACAGACTCCCCATAGATGTTGGTCCGTGCTCACCAGATGTGTTGTAGTCTCACAGACTCCCCATAGATGTGTGCCCGTGCTCGCCAGCTGTGTTGTAGTCTCACAGACCCCCCATAGATGTGTGCCCGTGCTCGCCAACTGTGTTGTAGTCTCACAGACTCCCCATAGATGTGTGCCCGTGCTCGTCAGCTGTGTTGTAGTCCTCAACAGACTCCCTATAGATGTGTGTCCGTGCTCACCAGCTGTGTTGTAATCTCACAGACCCCCCATAGATGTGTGTCCGTGCTCACCAGATGTGTTGTAGTCTCACAGACTCCCTATAGATGTGTGCCCGTGCTCGCCAGCTGTGTTGTAGTCTCACAGACTCCCAATAGATGTGTGCCCGTGCTCACCAGATGTGTTGTAGTCTCACAGACTCCCCATAGATGTGTGACCGTGCTCACCAGCTGTGTTGTAGTCTCACAGACTCCCCATAGATGTGTGCCCGTGCTCGCCAGCTGTGTTGTAGTCTCACAGACTCCCCATAGATATGTGCCCGTGCTCACCAGCTGTGTTGTAGTCTCACAGACTCCCCATAGATATGTGCCCGTGCTCACCAGCTGTGTTGTAGTCTCACAGACTCCCCATAGATATGTGCCCGTGCTCACCAGCTGTGTTGTAGTCTCACAGACTCCCCATAGATGTGTGTCCGTGCTCACCCGCTGTGTTGTAGTCTCACAGACTCCCTATAGACGTGTGTCCGTGCTCACAGCTGTGGTTGTATCTCACAGACTCCCATAGATATGTGCCCGGTCTCACCAGCTGTGTTGTAGTCTCACAGACTCCCCATAGATATGTGCCCGTGCTCACCAGCTGTGTTGTAATCTCACAGACCCCCCATAGATATATGCCCGTGCTCGCCAGCTGTGTTGTAGTCTCACAGACTCCCTATAGATGTGTGTCCGTGCTCACCAGCTGTGTTGTAGCTCACAGACTCCCCATAGAATATATGCCCGTGCTCGCCAGCTGTGTTGTAGTCTCACAGACTCCCCATAGATATATTCCCGTGCTCGCCAGCTGTGTTGTAGTCTCACAGACTCCCCATAGATATATGCCCGTGCTCGCCAGCTGTGTTGTAGTCTCACAGACTCCCCATAGATATATGCCCGTGCTCGCCAGCTGTGTTGTAGTCTCACAGACTCCCTATAGATGTGTGTCCGTGCTCACCAGCTGTGTTGTAGTCTCGCAGACTCCCCATAGATATATGCCCGTGCTCGCCAGCTGTGTTGTAGTCTCACAGACTCCCCATAGATATATGCCCGTGCTCGCCAGCTGTGTTGTAGTCTCACAGACTTCCTATAGATATATGCCCGTGCTCGCCAGCTGTGTTGTAATCTCACATACCCCCCATAGATATATGCCCGTGCTCGCCAGCTGTGTTGTAGTCTCACAGACTCCCCATAGATGTGTTGTAGTCTCACAGACCCCCCATAGATGTGTGTCCGTGCTCACCAGCTGTGTGGTAGTCTCACAGACTCCCCATAGATGTGTGTCCGTGCTCACCAGCTGTGTTGTAGTCTCACAGACTCCCTATAGATGTGTGCCCGTGCTCACCAGCTGTGTTGTAGTCTCACAGACTTCCTATAGATATATGCCCGTGCTCGCCAGCTGTGTTGTAGTCTCACAGACTCCCCATAGATATATGCCCGTGCTCGCCAGCTGTGTTGTAGTCTCACAGACTCCCTATAGATGTGTGTCCGTGCTCACCAGCTGTGTTGTAGTCTCACAGACTCCCCATAGATGTGTGCCCGTGCTCGCCAGCTGTGTTGTAATCTCACAGACCCCCCATAGATATATGCCCGCGCTCGCCAGCTGTGTTGTAGTCTCACAGACCCCCATAGATTGTGCCCCTGCTCACCAGCTGTGTTGTGTCTCACAGACTCCCCATAGATTTTTTTTGTAGTCTCACAGACTCCCCATAGATGTGGTCCGTGCTCACCAGCTGTGTTGTAGTCTCACAGACCCCCTAGATGTGTGTCCGTGCTCGCCAGCTGTGTTGTAGTCTCACAGACCCCCCCTAGATATATGCCCGTGCTCGCCAGCTGTGTTTTAGTCTCACAGACCCCCCATAGATGTGTGTCCGTGCTCACCAGCTGTGTTGGGAGTCTCACAGACTCCCTATAGATGTGTGTCCGTGCTCACCAGCTGTGTGGGAGTCTCACAGACCCCCATAGATGTGTGTCCCCTGCTCACCAGTGTGTTGGGAGTCTCACAGACTCCCTATAGATGTGTGTCCGTGCTCACCAGCTGTGTTGTAGTCTCACAGACTCCCTATAGATGTGTGTCCGTGCTCACCAGCTGTGTGGTAGTCTCACAGACTCCCCATAGATGTGTGTCCGTGCTCACCAGCTGTGTTTTAGTCTCACAGACCCCCCATAGATATATGCCCGTGCTCGCCAGCTGTGTTTTTTAGTCTCACAGACTCCCTATAGATGTGTGTCCGTGCTCACCAGCTGTGTTGTAGTCTCACAGACCCCCCCCCCCCCCCCCTAGATATAACCCGTGCTCGCCAGCTGTGTTGTAGTCTCACAGAATCCCCATAGATGTGTGTCCGTGCTCACCAGCTGTGTTATAGTCTCACAGACCCCCATAGATATATGCCCGTGCTCGCCAGCTGTGTTGTAGTCTCACAGACCCCCTATAGATTGTGTCCGTGCTCACCAGCTGTGTTTAGTCTCACAAACTCCCGCATAGATGTATTTACGTGCTTATCAGCTGTGTTGTAGTCTCACAGACTCCCCATAGATGTGTGTCCGTGCTCACCAGCTGTGTTGTAGTCTCACAAACTCCCCATAGATGTATTTACGTGCTTATCAGCTGTGTTGTAGTCTCACAGACTCCCCATAGATGTGTGTCCGTGTTCGCCAGCTGTGATGTCAGACTCCCCATAGATGTGTGTCCGTGTCCGATATGTAGTTGCAACCCCGAGATGTATTTCCAAGCGGTATACAAGGGGCTTCTCATAAGTCTTTAGCCTGACCATGAAGGAGTAGGCGGAGAAAATTGAAATTTGGCACATGTATAGCTCATTCAATTGTTGACATATGAATTATGAATTTCTCTCCTCAACTGGTTTTCCCGATATGGTACATGGCACAACACACCCTATTGACCAGATCTGCACAACCAACAGTTTATCAGACGCCAGGACTGTGATAAAATTCTTGCTGTTACTGGGAAAAACACCTACAGAAATACACAGGGAGATGGAGCCAGTGCTTGAGGAAGTCTGTCCTTCGCATGCTTCTGTAAAAAATTGGTGTTTGCAGTTTAAGTGTGGCCGTTCCCAAAATGCAGATCTGCCAAGATCAGGACGACCGTCATCAGAGTGCAATGATGCAAATGCTGCAAAAGTGAAAAAAAAATAATCATAGACCAGGATAGGAAAATGACAATTGCAGAGATATCGGGTTCAGCAAAACTGAGTAAGAGTACAGTTTTTTTTAGTATTTTACATAACAGACTGAACATGAGAAAAGTGTATGCCAGCTGTGTCCCGCACCTGCTGACATGTGAACAGAACCAAATACGGGTTGATTGCTGTGGCCAGTTGCTCAACATGTGGCGGTCAATAAACATGTTTATGACCATGGTGACGGTACGGTAGATGAGAATTGGATTCACCATTATGACCCAGAATCCAAAATTGCCAGCATGCAGTGGAAAATCCTGGGCTCGTCAACACATGTCAAGCCAAGAGCACAACAATCTGCAAGAAAAGAGATGCTGACTGTTTTTTGGAAAGTCAAAGGTGTCATATTGAAAGATTACAGGCTTCATGGCAACACGGTTAATGGGCAGTACTATGCAGATCTCCTTATCAATAAAGAAAGGCTGTGACAAGAAAACGAGGGATAGCGCGTACGCAAATTCTACCGTTGCTTCAAGACAATGCGCCCTCCCATAAAGCACGGCTTGTGCTGCAAACTGCCAACGATGTGAATATTGAAATTCTTCCACACCCACCATATTCTCCAGATGTGGCTCCATCAGACTTTTTTCTTTTCCCAAATCTTAAAAAAAAAAAACAGCTGAAAGGAAATCGTTTTGACAAGGACCAAGATGTCATACTGGCTTGTGATAACTGGTTTAGTTCGAAAAATAGGTTGTTTTATTCTGAAGGTCTTTTCAAGGTCACACAGAGATGGCAGAAATGCATAAATTCATGTGGTGGCTACATTGCGAAGGAATAAGCACTGTGCCAAATTTCAATTTTCTCCACCTACTTCATGGTCAGGCCAAAGACTTATTAGAAGCCCCTTGTATGTGTGTGTGTGCCCGCACGCGCGCGCGTGTATATGTGTGTGTTTGTGTGTGTGTGTGAGAGAGAGAGAGAGAGAGAGAGAGAGAGAGAGAGAGAGAGAGAGAGAGAGAGATAATACGTCTACACGGATATGAGTTTGACATTGATAGTAACATGATTTGCCCTGTTCGCGTCTGTTATTGTTTATGACGCAGGAATATAGAAAATATGGTTGGTTTTGTAACCTGTACATGAGACTGCATGGATGTGCTGGTGCTAGGACTTGTGTGAGATATGTCTGCTGTGGACACTAGGCTGTCTAATTGTGGCACTGACCGACACGTGCACTGTCTGGACAGCTCGGGGAGAGAACATCCTCCTACAGGCGTGGATATCTGCTGTTCAGATCTGTACTGGATCGTCCGGTCACCCCAGGCCGAAGTATTTGTGTAGATACACAGGATGACCAGACGATCAGCGCATGGATTTTCTTAGCACAGCAGACGTGGACAAGGCGCCAGCCTGGCCAGCGCGCGTGTGGCTGCCTGTGTGTATGACAGGTTTATAAACAATAGAACAGCGTGAAGTATAGAACAGCTTTACACGACAGCACATAAGGACATTGGTTTGTATAGCTGTTCTATACTTATGTCTTTATATTGTTTATATTTCCATAGCTCTACCGCAGTTAACCAGTTGTATTCATGCCAGATTTATAAGCACGTATGTCTCATTGGGGGAGCGGCTGGCCGAGTGGCTAGAATGCCGGATTCTCCTTCGGGAGACCCGGGTTCGGATCCTCGGTAAGGTGTGGAGTTTTTCTGGTCGGGGAAAAAAAAGAAAACTCTAGCCTTCACAGTTCGCGGCGACTGCACTAGCCAGGCGGCCTTAATTCCTCAGGCTCAAGACCTCTCCCCCTCCCCCACCCCCTGCCATACACTGCAAGGTACTATCTTCTTCTTCTTCTTCTTCTTCAGCGTTCCGAGCCATTGAGGTTCTTTGCTGCAGATACAATCCGTCTCCATTCGTCTCTCTGGTGGACCTTCTCTTGCCAGTCGTTGATTCCAAGTGCTTGTAGGTCTGTACATGTATTATCTCTCCACCGTCTTCTTGGTCTACCTCGGGGTCTACGGTCATTCATTTCCTGAGTGTAAGCGAGTTTTGTTTCCCTATTATCTTCCATTCTTTCTATATGCCCCAGCCATTGTAGTCTATTAGCCTTCATGATACCAGTGATTAGCGGGGACTTAAACAGATCATAAATGTCTTTGTTACTTCTTCTTTTCCACTCTCCACTTTGTGTATCCCTAATGGGTCCAAAGATGCGTCTTAAAAGTTTGTTCTCAAAGGTTTGTAACAAGGCTTCGTCTCCTTTCGTTGTACTCCAGGTTTCAGAGCCATACAGCACAACTGGTCTGATCAGTGTTTTGTATATTGTGATTTTGGTGTTACGAGATAGCGCATTTGATTTTAGTAAGATGTTGTAGTGCATAGTATATCTTATTTCCAGAGTTGATTCTAGTTTGTATTGTTTCCCTTATGATGTTGGAGCAGTTGAAGATTGTACCCAGGTATTTGTATGTTTCCGTTCTTTTAATGGTCATATTATCTATTTGTATGTGGCCAGAGTTTTTAGCCATTCCGTCTCTTGAAATTACCATATATTCTGTCTTATCTTGGTTGATAACCAGCCCCATCTGTTGGGCTTTTTCCTTTAAGTGAGTCAATATTTCCAATGTCTTTTGTTCACTTGCCCTATAATATCTATATCATCTGCATAACCAAGCAGCTTGGATGTTCCTCCAATATCACATTCCTTCTTTACCTTCCTTACAACTTTCTCTAGAGCCAGATTGAAGAGTAGCGGCGATAGTGCATCACCCTGTTTCAAGCCAGATGTTATTTGGAAAGGGTCTGATTTCCTGCCTTTATATGTTACTATATTATAAGTATCTTCCATGCATAGTCTGGTCATGTTGATTAACTTCCTTGGTATTCCAAATTCCTGCATAGCATTCCATAGACTATTCCTATGGACACTATCATAAGCCTTTTTAAAATCCACAAAACTGTTATGGAGATCTCTTTTATATTCCCAATTTTTCTCGGCTATTTGTCGTAAGATATATATCTGATCTATTGTTGATCTGTTTTGTCTAAAACCCGCCTGGTAGTCACCTAATATGTCTTCTGAATATGGTTTTAGTCTATTTAGTAATACTGCGGATAGTATCTTATAGCTTGTGGACAGTAGTGATATTTCTCTATAATTTCCACATTGGAACTATATTGGCAGTAAATGACAGCTTTGACAGTATGTCTCATTCCACAGTCTGCTAGTAGAGACACGAGGACACGGCAGCCGGACTGATGGAAACTGCACTTTTAAACATTACGGACAGACAGATCTAACTTTCCCGTCTGCGGTCAAGAGAAGGACAGACAGTTCTGTTCTGCTAATGAAAATGCAGTGTGTTATGTTTCTCTGAGCCCCACGGACCGCGCTCTGACACAAACTGATGACGTTTCTGTGAGTCTAAAGTTCCCAGGTTACATTTGATGCTCTGTGGACAATGCTGCTATTGATCATGATTATTTCTGTGACTTGTAGAATCACGGTGTTTGTTGGCGTTTGGGTAGACAATGTTCTTCAATATAGACCATGTTAAACAGAGAAAATGTGTCATGCAATAAATATAAATCAATGTAGAATGAGTTGAAGAGTACGTTTGATCACATTCCATTTTTCTAGATAGATGCCAGGCCAAATACAACATCCAACATGGAGGCTGGCTGGGAGTTGTTGGTTGCCTTTCTTGTCGTTGTCTGTGTTATCATGGTTTAGTCTGTGAGTGTGTCGTTTATCGGGATGAGAGACTCATTTACTCTCTCTCTCTCTCTCCTCTCCTTCTCTCTCTCTCTCTCTGTGCATGTGTGGTACGAGTTTACGGCCGCAGCCATACGCCATGGCACATGTTGATGATGTGTATGTGGAATACAAGGGTAGGCCACCACATTACATCTCGTCAAGAATGCAGTTAGAGTCGGTCACTGCGGCGTTAGGTTGGCTGGTGTACAAACAGCACACACACACACTCTGTGATTGTAACGGACTCACAGAGCATGCACAGAAAGGTGAAGCCCGGTGCGCTTTGTGCAGAGTGGCTTGCTTCAATTTAAAATTCAAAGATACGGTGCATCTGTTGGATCTGGACGCCAGGGACATTCTGGTGCGGTGGTAAACGTGCAGGTGAACAGACCGGAGGAGTCTGCTTCGCTGGGTGGATTATTGGTGCCTGATAAAGAACTGCTCCGCTGGGTGGATTATTGGTGCCTGATAAAGCACTGCTCCGCTGGGTGGATTATTGGTGCTTGATAAAGCACTGCTCCGCTGGGTGGTGTATTGGTGCCTGATAAAGCACTGCTCCGCTGGGTGGTGTATTGGTGCCTGATAAAGCACTGCTCCGCTGGGTGGTGTATTGGTGCCTGATAAAGCACTGCTCTGCTGGGTGGTGTATTGGTGTATGGTAAAGCATGCTCCGCGGGTGGTTGTATTGGTGCCTGATAAAGCACTGCTCCGCTGGGTGGTGTATTGGTGCCTGATAAAGCACTGCACCGCTGGGTGGTGTATTGGTGCCTGATAAAGCACTGCTCCGCTGGGTGGTGTATTGGTGCATGGTAAAGCACTGCTCCGCTGGGTGGATTATTGGTGCCTGATAAAGCACTGCACCGCTGGGTGGTGTATTGGTGCATGGTAAAGCACTGCACCGCTGGGTGGATTATTGGTGGCTGATAAAGCACTGCTCCGCTGGGTGGATTATTGGTGGCTGATAAAGCACTGCTCCGCTGGGTGGATTATTGGTGGCTGATAAAGCACTGCACCGCTGGGTGGATTATTGGTGGCTGATAAAGCACTGCACCGCTGGGTGGATTATTGGTGGCTGATAAAGCACTGCACCGCTGGGTGGATTATTGGTGGCTGATAAAGCACTGCTCCGCTGGGTGGATTATTGGTGCCTGATAAAGCACTGCTCCGCTGGGTGGATTATTGGTGCCTGATAAAGCACTGCTCCGCTGGGTGGATTATTGGTGCCTGATAAAGCACTGCTCCGCTGGGTGGATTATTGGTGCCTGATAAAGCACTGCACCGATGGGTGGATTATTGGTGCCTGATAAAGCACTGCTCCGCTGGGTGGTGTATTGGTGCATGGTAAAGCACTGCTCCGCTGGGTGGTGTATTGGTGCCTGATAAAGCACTGCTCCGCTGGGTGGTGTATTGGTGCATGGTAAAGCACTGCTCCGCTGGGTGGTGTATTGGTGCCTGATAAAGCACTGCTCCGCTGGGTGGTGTATTGGTGCCTGATAAAGCACTGCTCCGCTGGGTGGTGTATTGGTGCTGAAAAAGCACTGCTCCGCTGGGTGGTGTATTGGTGCCTGATAAAGCACTGCTCCGCTGGGTGGTGTATTGGTGCCCTGATAAAGCACTGCTCCGCTGGGTGGTGTATTGGTGCATTGTAAAGCACTGCAACCGCTGGGTGGTGTATTGGTGCATGGTAAAGCACTGCTCGCTGGGTTGGTGTATTGGTGGCATTGGTAAAGGCACTGCTCCGCTGGGTGGTGTATTGGTGCCTGATAAAGCACTGCTCCGCTGGGTGGTGTATTGGTGCCTGATAAAGCACTGCTCCGCTGGGATGGTGTATTGGTGCATGTAAAGCACTGCTCCGCTGGGTGGTGTATTGGTGCCTGATAAGCACTGCTCCGCTGGGTGGTGTATTGGTGCCTGATAAAGCACTGCTCCGCTGGGTGGTGTATTGGTGCCTGATAAAGCACAGCTCCGCTGGGTGGTGTATTGGTGTATGGTAAAGCACTGCACCGCTGGGTGGATTATTGGTGTATGGTAAAGCACTGCACCGCTGGGTGGTGTATTGGTGTATGGTAAAGCACTGCTCCGCTGGGTGGTGTATTGGTGTATGGTAAAGCACTGCACCGCTGGGTGGATTATTGGTGTATGGTAAAGCACTGCTCCGCTGGGTGGATTATTGGTGTATGGTAAAGCACTGCTCCGCTGGGTGGATTATTGGTGTATGGTAAAGCACTGCTCCGCTGGGTGGTGTATTGGTGTATGGTAAAGCACTGCTCCGCTGGGTGGTGTATTGGTGCATGGTAAAGCACTGCACCGCTGGGTGGTGTATTGGTGTATGGTAAAGCACTGCTCCGCTGGGTGGATTATTGGTGCCTGATAAAACAGATGTAGCCAGGGCCCTTGTGGCATCATGTGTATAGCGTGGGTGCACAGATCAATCCCATAGCCTGGAGAGAATGGATCGGCTGGGAGCGATCAGAGGATCTGGCCAAAAATTAGTACACCGAGGAAAGGTCAGACACACACATAATCAGACTGTTACTGATGTTATTAGTATTGGTACTCTTCGCTGGCCATTGAAGATGAGGACGGAGCACGTAGGGGAATATCCCGAGTGTTGTGATGTCTGTGCTTGGCCCAACTCAAGCAAAGTTGCGTATCTGAACTGCGCCACTTGATGTAAAGTCGCGGTTTTCGATACGAGGGTAAGTTAATAAGTAAGACACAAATGGCTGTAGAAAAAATAACTGAAGATGATAACAACTTGATTTTTATACATACATTGTCTCTTTATTTCTCAACATAATTTCCACCAACATTGATGCACTTATCCAAGCTTTTTATCAGTCCTCCCAAACCGGCTACATAGAACTTCGTGCTCTGTTTTCATTTACCGGCCATTCCACAGAACTGTGCGGCTTACTTATTGACTCACCGTCTTATCATTTTCGACCCAGCTATGCACCGCTTTACGGGATAAAAATTTGTCCGTATAAACAGGCAACCCACCTTGGCGGGAGACATTTCTTGAATGACGCCGAAGTTAAATGTGAAGTGAAACCGGGGCTTAGAAAACAGAGCAGGCAGTTCTATGCAGCCGGTTTGGGAGGACTGATAAAACGATGGGATAAGTGCATCAATGTTGGTGGAAATAATGCTGAGAAATAAAGGGTCTGCATCTATAAAAATAAACTGGTTTCAAGTTGTTATCATATTTAGTTATTTTTCTACAGCCAATTGTGACTTACTTATGAACTTACCCTCGTGATTACAGGACATGTTTCTACAGGAGCCTGACCACGTCATAATTTCCAGTAATGTTTGTGTAGTGGGAGTTTATTTATGTGCACAATTATGCAGATAGCTGTAGCAAGTCGTAGTGAATGTATTTATATACGGCAGTAGGCAGACCTCCACTGCTGACGAACATTTACAGCGCGAATTGGCCTTATCAGTCATCTTCGCCACCGCCATGGGTTGTAGTTATTAAGCCTTTTTGAAGCACAATGTAACAAACTATCGTCTGTCAAGACGGCAACGTGCCAATGAAGGCAGGTAATCGTTGCAATACGTGGCTGTCGGTCTACTGTTACGATGAATAGACAATAAATATTTGTAAAGAACGAAGACATAAACAAAATGTTACACAATTTATGTCCGGACATATTTCGCTGCACCTACCAGCTGCCTACGGCAGACATCACTCAACATGACGCTAACAATGAATCCTTCAAGCTGAAATATACAACACACAACACCCATATACAACACACATACACAACACACCACGGTATTTAAACATACAGTATTGTCGAAAAATGCAAAAGATCGACAACTTTTCAACATTGTTGTACCAGAGAGTGCGAATAAACGCATGGACTTTCCTTGAATGTCAAGGAAACAGAAACAATGGTTGTATCAAAGAAAAAAGCGAAACCAAAATGTGAAATAACAATGGGGGGTTGGGGGGGGGGGGGGGAAGAGAGCTTGCTTAACCAAGTTGATGAATTTAAATACCAGGGGCAATTATGACAGCACAAGGAAAGTGCGCTACATAGAAGAAGAGAAAAATAAGTCAAGCGAAATCTGCACTTTAGAAAATGAAAAGTATCTTACACAGTAATTCAGTATCCCTGGAAGTAAGAAAGAGAGTGCTGAAATGTTATACAGAACCTGGTTTGCTGTATGGTAGTGAATCTTGGAATGTTAATGAACACATTAAGAAGAACTTGGAAGCAACAGAGATGTGGTTCCTGAGATGAATGTTGCGAATTCCTTGGACTGCCAGAGTAACTAACAACGATTGCCTCAAAGAGGCTAATGAAACTGTAGCATTATATGCACCAGGTATATAATGAAGAGTTTCAAGTCTGAGAATGGAGGTGGAGGCGATAACTGCAGTGTTCCACAGGTTGGAGACCAAACTGCATACGCATGTTGTGATTGTGACTGATTCACAAAGCATGCGCATGCTGACACAGGTGAAGACTGGCAAGCTTCGTGCACAATGGCAAGCATGGGTTCAGAGGTCGCGGGTTGTGCGAATTCGTTGGATCTTTTCTACTGGGCATTCTGGTGTGTTTGGAAATGAACAGATTGGCTGGTGCTGCATCATTGAAGGGTGCTGCTGGCGCTTGCTTGCGTTGGCTGGCTGTGAGCTCCAGCGTGAAGTCCTGTATGTCGGATGAAGAAATCCCGTTGTCCAACATCAGTGTGATGTCATACCGGACTGAGGTTTGCGTGAGTATCTGTTGCCCAATTTCTGGCTTATTCGTATGCAGACTGGTGGTTCCTCGCCGTGCAGGCAGAAACTCTCAAAATTCGGAATAATCAGCGATCCTACTACGTTAGCCAGGACCCAGAAGGGACCTGTTGCCCAGGACGCACGACTAGGACGTGTTAGTGGGTCTTGGCCAGTATAGAACCTGGTCCGGGTGCCTTGGAAACACCTTTGCGTTCCATTGAGGGTGATTTGATGCGTGATAAGACAGATGTGGTGAGGGGCCCCTGGTAGCACGTGAATAATGCAGAAGAACAGAGTATCATGGTCTAGAGAGAATGCGACAGCAAGGGGTGGTCAGAGGATCTGGTAGACAGTCGTCACTCACAGGTAAAGCAAGACAGACATATCATTAGATTGCAACGGGAAGGGCACCATTAGCACTGGTACTCTTCGCTGGCTGTTGAAGATGAGGACAGCACTTATGGGAATGCCCTGAGTGCAATGATGTCGGTTCTTGACTTAACACAACTCAACTCAACTCAACCATTGCTTTCTGAAGTAGAAGTCAAGGCTTCAGTCTAACTTAATGTCGATGTAGACATTGAACTTCCTGACCAGACATCACTTCAGTGTCAGAGCGGATTGCAGTCAATGTACAATATATGAATCTAAATACACGAATAGTCGGTAGGCAGGTAGTCTCTGTTATCAAGTACAAATGAATAAGTTCGCACACTCAACATATTTATCTACATACACGAGCAGTCTGTAGGCAGGTAGTCGCTGTTATCAAATACAACTGAATAAGGTTGCACACTCAACATATTTATCTACATACACGAGCAGTCTGTAGACAGGTCATCATCAAGTGCCGTGCCGGCTGGACTAAGCGTTCATGGCTCTCCACAGATCTCGGTCTTTGGTGTTCTGGATCAACTCTGCTGATGATATTCCTCCATGACACCGTCTCAATCCATCCAGCATCATTTCCCTTGGTCTGCCTCTGCCTCTCTTCCCCTCGATCTTTCCAGTTGTCACGATGTTCTCCAATGCCTCTCTTCTCATTACTTGACCAAAGAAAGATGTTTGTCTCTTTCTTATTGTTGTATATAGTGTTCTAGTTTCATTAGCCTCTTTCAGGCAATCGTTGTTAGTTACTCTGGCAGTCCAATGAATTCGCAACATTCGTCTTAAAAACCACATCTCTGTTGCTTCCAAGTTCTTCCAAATTTGTTAATTTACATTCCAAGATTCGCTACCATACAGCAAAACTGGATCTACATAGCATTTTAGCACTCTCTTTCTTACATTCATTGATAGCGAATTATTGCATAAGATACTCTTCATTTTCTGAAATGCGGCTTTTGTCTGCCCTATTCTGCTCTTAATTTCCCCATTGCACATCTTCCATCTGATGTTATAAATGCCCCTTGGTATTTAAAATTATCCACTTGGTTGGGAATTTTCCCTTCTATTTCTGAATAAGTTCGCACACTCAACATATTTATCTACATACACGAGAAGTCTGTAGACAGGTAGTCGCTGTTATCAAGTACAGCTGAATGAGGTCGTACACTCAACATATTTATCTACATACACGAGAAGTCTGTAGACAGGTAGTCGCTGTTATCAAGTACAAATGAATAAGTTCGCACACTCAACATATTTATCTACATACACGAGCAGTCTGTAGGCAGGTAGTCGCTGTTATCAAGTACAGCTGAATGAGGTCGTACACTCAACATATTTATCTACATACACGAGAAGTCTGTAGACAGGTAGTCGCTGTTATCAAGTACAGCTGAATGAGGTCGTACACTCAACATATTTATCTACATACACGAGAAGTCTGTAGACAGGTAGTCGCTGTTATCAAGTACAGCTGAATGAGGTCGTACACTCAACATATTTATCTACATACACGAGAAGTCTGTAGACAGGTAGTCGCTGTTATCAAGTACAGCTGAATGAGGTCGTACACTCAACATATTTATCTACATACACGAGAAGTCTGTAGACAGGTAGTCGCTGTTATCAAGTACAGCTGAATGAGGTCGTACACTCAACATATTTATCTACATACACGAGAAGTCTGTAGACAGGTAGTCGCTGTTATCAAGTACAGCTGAATGAGGTCGTACACTCAACATATTTATCTACATACACGAGAAGTCTGTAGACAGGTAGTCGCTGTTATCAAGTACAGCTGAATGAGGTCGTACACTCAACACTTCCATGATCTCCCTCCCCATCGTCCCTTCCCCCACCTACTGTATAGAGTACTGGTACCTTGTGATGAAGTTACTAAAGCTCCCATGAACAAACAGACAATTGTGCATTGTTGCCCCATCGACGGATATTGCCAGATAGCCAGGACATTTTGTGATCGATATTTTCCACAATACTGTTAGTGCTGGTCCTCTGGGACTAGAGCGGCCAAACCAAATTATTTGGACAAGATATTATTGCCATCACGAAGTAAAATGGTAGCTGGGTAACCGGATTAGATAAGGTGGTATTTGCATTTTGTAAATGCCACCAAGTTGTCCAAAGGTAATAATATTGCAGCATAACTTGGCCCATACTATCAGTTGGCGGACAGATAAAATATGTCGGTATTTTCTAGACATTCTCGGGTTGTACAGACTGCATCTGTCGCAAGATGTCGGTATGCTGGAGTGGTTGCTCAGTGGTCTTCCTGACCTATATTTTATATAGACGTCCATCTGTCACAATTTTTCGTATGCTGGAGCGGTTGGTCAGTGGTTTTTCTGTCCTACATTTTACATAGACGTCCATCTGTCCCAAGGTGTCGGTATGCTGGAGTTTGTAGACGAATAAATACAGGATCCTGTAACAGTTTGTAGACGAATAAATACAGGATCCTGTAACAGTTTGTAGACGAAATGAGTTACGGGAAGTTTCCTGGCGGCGGGTTAAACGTTTGCGCCTGGTCGACAGATTTAGGCAAACTTGACTTGGACGTGAAACGTGGTGCAAACCTTTAACTAAACACTCCAACAGTTGTGCAAACCTTTAACTAAACACTCCAACAGTGGTGCAAACCGATATCTAGACACTTTAACAGTGGTACCGCAAACCTTTACCTATACACTCCAATAGTGGTGCAAACCTTTAACTAAACACTCCAACAGTGGTGCAAACCTTTAACTAAACACTCCAACAGTGGTGCAAACCTTTAACTAAACACTCAATCAGTGGTGCAAACCGATATCTAGACACTTTAACAGTGGTACCGCAAACCTTTACCTATACACTCCAATGGTGGTGCCGCAAACCTTTATCTACACACTCCAACAGTTGTACCACAAACCATTGTCTACACACTCCAACAGTGGTGTAAACCATTATCTACACATCCCAACAGTGCCAATCACATTGGTGTGCCTAGTCTCTGGGTCGCGGATATTACATCCCTCACATCTCATACAAGAGATCGCAAGACTCGGGGATACTGCTAGGTTACCAGCTGGGGGTCTCTTTCATCAATATCAAACACAGATCATTTACCGGAATGTGAAACAAAATAGGAACCACAATGTCCTGAATCTTCTGTCATCTCCACTGCTCTGTGTCCTGAATCTTCTGTCATCTCCACTGCTCTGTGTGCACACCCTTCCCTTTGTTCGCACTGTGCTCCTATCTTGCATTCGACACCCCCCCTCCCCTCTCACTCCCATCCCACCCCTTTTACCCTCCTCTTCGTCCAGAAGAAACTTGCCCTTAGCTTACACCTTGTCTACTACGTCACTTCCGTACACGTGACCGTACACGGAGCTCGTGGCAGGCTGTTTGATTTTGTGCCCTAGGATCTGGACGCTGACGGGAACTACGCTAAGTGCCTTTTTAATAGTTTTTAAACATGTAGTTATAGCAATGCTTGTTTGTTTTTGTAAGCCGACATACCAAAACATTAGTATTTGCCACAGAGTTGTCTTTTTAATGTTACAAGGAACGTGAGGACCCCCGAAACTGTCTTTATAACATCTGTTATACTGGCAATGCTCAGAACAAACCAGAAGAAAGAAAAACAATCATAAACCACAAAGGAAATTGTTCTCCAAGCAGCACACGGAGCCACTCAATTATGTCGCCAGGAAATCTGTGGAAATCAACAGAGATTCATCTCGGTACCAAACGTAGACAATTTCATTCTAATGGTACATCACATTTATTACACGTATAATGATATTTTATAGAACACTCAAACTGAACCACCAAAACCATGTCGACATTCTGCGTGAACTCAATATAGACGGACAGACATGATCTACTGAATATAAGGAATGTACATACATATATACATAGTGTGCCCTAGCGCAATAAGCGTGAGCGGTCAAGGTTCGACACCTTACACGACCGCAGTCCTGGATCAGGCCTGTGTTACGCGGACAACTATGTGAGCAGCCAATCTATAAGCACTGACTGTACGACCACCAGTCCTGGATCAGGTCTGTGTTACGCGGACAACTATGTGAGCAGCCAATCTATAAGCACTGACTGTACGACCACCAGTCCTGGATCAGGTCTGTGTTACGCGGACAACTATGTGAGCAGCCAATCTATAAGCACTGACTGTACGACCACCAGTTCTGGGTCAGCTCTGTGTTACGCGGACAACTATGTGAGCAGCCAATCTATAAGCACTGACTGTACGACCACCAGTTCTGGATCAGGTCTGTGTTACGCGGACAACTATGTGAGCAGCCAATCTATAAGCACTGACTGTACGACCACCAGTTCTGGATCAGGTCTGTGTTACGCGGACAACTATGTGAGCAGCCAATCTATAAGCACTGACTGTACGACCAGCAGTTCTGGACCAGGTCTGTGTTACGCGGACAACTATGTGAGCAGCCAATCTATAAGCACTGACTGTACGACCACCAGTTCTGGATCAGGTCTGTGTTACGCGGACAACTATTGTGAGCAGCCAATCTATAAGCACTGACTGTACGACCACCAGTTCTGGATCAGGTCTGTGTTACGCGGACAACTATGTGAGCAGCCAATCTATAAGCACTGACTGTACGACCAGCAGTTCTGGACCAGGTCTGTGTTACGCGGACAACTATGTGAGCAGCCAATCTATAAGCACTGACTGTACGACCACCAGTCCTGGGTCAGGTCTGTGTTACGCGGATAACTATGTGAGCAGCCAATCTATAAGCACTGACTGTACGACCACCAGTCCTGGGTCAGGTCTGTGTTACGCGGACACCTATGTGAGCAGCCAATCTATAAGCACTGACTGTACGACCACCAGTTCTGGGTCAGGTCTGTGTTACGCGGACACCTATGTGAGCAGCCAATCTATAAGCACTGACTGTACGACCACCAGTCCTGAGTCAGGTCTGTGTTACGCGGACAGCTATGTGAGCAGCCAATCTATAAGCACTGACTGTACGACCAGCAGTTCTGGACCAGGTCTGTGTTACGCGGACAGCTATGTGAGCAGCCAATCTATAAGCACTGACTGTACGACCACCAGTTCTGGATCAGGTCTGTGTTACGCGGACAACTATGTGAGCAGCCAATCTATAAGCACTGACTGTACGACCACCAATTCTGGATCAGGTCTGTGTTACGCGGACAACTATGTGAGCAGCCAATCTATAAGCACTGACTGTACGATCAGCAGTTCTAGACCAGGTCTGTGTTACGCGCACAACTATGTGAGCAGCCAATCTATAAGCACTGACTGTACGACCACCAGTCCTGGATCAGGTCTGTGTTACGCGGACAACTATGTGAGCAGCCAATCTATAAGTACTGACTGTACGACCACCAGTCCTGGATCAGGTCTGTGTTACGCGAACAACTATGTGAGCAGCCAATCTATAAGCACTGACTGTACGACCACCAGTCCTGGATCAGGTCTGTGTTACGCGGACAACTATGTGAGCAGCCAATCTATAAGCACTGACTGTACGACCACCAGTTCTGGATCAGGTCTGTGTTACGCGGACAACTATGTGAGCAGCCAATCTATAAGCACTGACTGTACGACCACCAGTCCTGGATCAGGTCTGTGTTACGCGGACAACTATGTGAGCAGCCAATCTATAAGCACTGACTGTACGACCACCAGTTCTGGATCAGGTCTGTGTTACGCGGACAACTATGTGAGCAGCCATGTTATGAGCGATGATGTACGACCACCAGGTGCAGCTTTTCCATCAGATGTTGTGTTTCAGTTCTCTGAATCCACTGTGAATTATTTATCAGGCCCACGTGTCGGCCTATTCAGTTAGCCATAATTTCTGTGAATAATCAATGGCAGCAAAATGAAACGAAGACCTTGACCCAGTTAGCTAGAAGGTACCGAAGTGGCATTAAAACTTGTGACACCGTGTCTGTCTGCCGTCCGTCAGCTTTGGTCTCTGATTAAATGTCCAGACAATAAAATGGGTTACTTGAGGAGCTGGGTGCTTTTAATAAACCCAAGAAACGTTGAACCAGAAATCTGCAGAATATAATTGAGATTAAATAAAGTATTCCAGAAAATATACATATTATGAGGCAGACAGTCGGACAAACGGATTCATAGATACAAAAAGAACAGAGTAATAGATACATGAATAAATAGAGAAATCTTAGATATAGAAACAGAACAAACAGTCATACTGATAATAAAATCATACATAAATAGAAGAAAACAGAAATTCTGTAACTTATTTCAGTGGTGTACTATTGATCAGTATATTTAGTGGATAGGAGATCTGATAACCTGCATTACTTCAGTGATGGCTATATGTATATTAATTCCCTGGCCTAGGGGTTAACATCTATCTGCGTAATCCCGTATAATCTCGTCAGTAACGTAACCTGAGTGAGAATCGGTAGCGGTTCTCACCGCGTTGGTAACTTACGGGGTATGTGAGCCGGTCGGTCAGAAAGCAATGGCAAACTACTGAGCGTAATCTTGCCTAGTACATCAACAGCTGATGTTGACTGCAACGTCCTGTAAGGGATATGCAAATTAAAGAAAGAAAGAATATTTTGCATGTTGAACTCAGCTTATTTATATGATTTTGCAGTCTGCCCTCGTTGCTGTAAAACAGGCACTGCTAGCCTGCAAATAAAAGCCCATTTATTGCGGGTGGGCCTGTTCTTTCGTCTAAAGGAAAGAATTTGACATTTTCTGAATCGGTTCTGTCAAAGTTTGCTTCTCTGGACATTCTATCTATGCAGATATTAAATAGCAGGGGAGAGAGCACACATCCCTGTCTCACTCCTGTATTGACTGTGAACAATTTTGGCTCGAGTGGTACATGGCTGTGATATTTTCAAGCAATTGTCTTTGTATCCAATAGTCTTCAAGGATGGTCCATAATTTGTATCTATCTATTCTATCGAAAGCCTTTTTCTGATCTACAAACACAATATTCTGCTGGTCACTATATTCGATGTCTCCCCCCCCCCCCCCCACACACACACATATTTGTCTAAGTGTGAATAGTGCATCAGCGCCACTTTTACCTTTCCTGAAACAAAGCTGTACATTTCTTAACTGTTGTTCGACTATTGGTCTAGCTCTTTGTTCCAGTAGTTTTGAGTACATGTTCCCTAGATGACTCAGGAGTGATATACCTCTGTACGTTTCGCACTCTCTAATATTGCCTTTCTTGTTAATATTGGTACCATTATTGCCTGTTGCCGATCGCCTGGGACATTTCTTTCTTCCCAGACTATATTACATTGTCGTGTCAGCCATCTAATTCCTATTTTCCCACAAGAATGTTCTTTTATTTGTCACGTGTCTTACCTTTACATTACCATGTTTGCTAGTCTGCCCTGTTCGTGTGTCTGTTATCAAACCCTCTAAAATTTACTTCTGAAGAAAGATCATTTCAAAAATTTGATTGTAGATAAATCAAATAATACAAATATATGGAAGGCTATTAACTCGCTAACCAACAAGAAACACGCTTCAGAGTCAGCAATACCAAACTCTATAACCATGCGAGGTTTTCAGTTACTTCTTTCAATCAGAAATAGAGAATCTAAAGTCCTCAATACCAGACTCAGTATGTAATTTAAGTTCACTGTCATCATTCTGTGAAAGGAAGTGCTCTAGAAATATTCCCCTGAGATTCCCTTGATGTCTGTTGCAGAAGTATAATAATATCTTCTCGAATCTCAAAGCAACAAATTCAGAAGGCCTAGATGGTATCAGTAATAGAATTCTTCGGTGTGCTGCACCTATTATTAGTGAGTCCTTAACGTGCATATATAACCAGTGCCTATCCAAAACTACTTTCCATCTGCCTTTAAAGTTGCTAAAGTGTAATCCTCTACTTAAAAATGCTCAACTGATATTAGCGTCTTGGGTAATTATAGACCTATTTCCTTACGATCGTCCGCTTTCAAAAGCCATTAGAAAACACTTGCATAAAATAACACTGCATCATTTAATTACAACGATCTAATAATTGACAGTCAATCTGGTTTTCGACCTAAATATTCTTGCATAGTGCCCTTACAAAAATGACCGATAACTGGCATCTTTGTATCAACAATGGCAACATTTGTGGAGCAGTATTTGTAGACTTTAAAAAGGCCTTTGATATGGTAGATCATGATATTTTAATTAGAAAATTAAAACACATGAAGACTAGCACCAATATTGTGAACCTAATTACGTCATTTTTATCAGACAGACAACAAGCAGTGTCCTTCAATAACTGTCTATCAAGACCCACACAACTTAATTTTGGGGTGCCTCAGGGCTCAATACTAAGTCCGCTGCTTTTTGCAGTGTATATTAACGATCTTCCTTTATACCTCAATACTTCGTGTGATCTATTTGCGGACGACTGCACTATTTACACAAGTCAAGAGAGCCTTTGTGACTTAGAGAGCTCTTTACAAAACGATCTTGACAACCTTAGTAGATGGAGCAATGAAAATCGCATGTTAATTAACATCGACAAACCAAATCCATGCTAATAACGACCAGACAAAAACTACAGACCCTAGCCATAACTGGGACACCGCTCGAGCTCCACGTGGACACGTTACCTATAATTAATGTAAATGAACATAAAACATTAGGTCTTTTAATTGACAGACATTTAAACTGAGCCCTCATGTTCACGCCCTTACCAAGAGAATAGCACAACAGGTTTACCCAACTTGCTAAAATTCAACATTTTTGGATGAAAGCACACGTAAAATATTCTATGCATCCTATATCCAATCACCTCTCGATTATTGTTCCACAGTCTGGGATGGCTGCCCTAAATCTAATATGAAACGATTGTGTTCGCTTCAAACCGCGCTATACGTCTAGTTTCTAGCATAAAGCACGTTGAAAGTAATAAATTATACAGCCATCTAAGACTTCTACCACTTCAAAAGCGCTTCCTTTTTAACAAAGCCAAATTAGTGAATAAATTATATCTGAAAATACGCCAGAGTATCTTCTACCGTTAATTCAATCTAATGCAATGACAGTAAGTCGCTTAAATTTATTACAGCTTCCTAAGCCTAGATTGGACTTATACAAAACTTGTTTCGCATATTCTGGTGCTCACTTGTGGAATAGCCTTCCACCAGAACTGAAAACACAATGAGTCCCTACACATTCAACCGAAAACTCTTTCAATACTTACTTCATACCGACTATATGCC
>JACEFZ010023979.1:0-22500 GCA_014155875.1 Cepaea nemoralis
TATCATTATATTGACCTCCGTTATTTTATTAACAGATTCGGAGATAAACAAAAACTAGGTTTTAACCTACAAAAATTAATGGCAAAATGGGAAGTAGTGGTGTCTCACAAGCATGATTTACAAGTTGTTAATATGGTAGCAAACAAGTTGTATTATATATCAAATTAAAGGGAGTTGTAATTTGGAAAACTACTGTATGTAAGCCATTGGCAGTTACGTGAAGACGCTTAAGACGATTAAGCATCCCATGTCACTTAATTAATTAATGCATAGGCAATCATTCCGTGTCGCTAGGCAAGATTATCAATCACTTTTTTCCCGGGAAGGTTAATCCGGTCAACAAATGCCCGCAGAAGTCGGATGTGTCGGCCTAACGGCGCAAGAACGCAGCTCTGCTGTAAACAGGCACAACGCAGTCACATCCGGAAAAAAAATCCGGATGAACGCAGAAGAAGAAGAAGAAGAAGAAGAAGAAGAAGAAGAAGAAGAAGAAGAAGAAGAAGAGAAGAAGAAGAAGAAGAAGAAGAAGAAGAAGAAGAAGAAGAAGAAGAAGAAGAAGAAGACGAATCACTTTTTTCTTTCATCGGAAATCTGGTATCTAAATGTATCATTAACTTTAGCACGGTTGTCGTGTGGTGTGGCGGGCTTGGGTGGGCGGT
Organism: Cepaea nemoralis; assembly: GCA_014155875.1. Taxonomy (NCBI): domain Eukaryota; kingdom Metazoa; phylum Mollusca; class Gastropoda; order Stylommatophora; family Helicidae; genus Cepaea; species Cepaea nemoralis. The sequence continues at coordinate 660 of JACEFZ010023979.1, forward strand.
TAATATAAAGCATAGGGTGTATTTTAATGATTTTGAGATCTTTGAAAATATTGCCGTTCCAAGTTTTGTACCCACCCTCAGCAACATAAAAGGTAAATATAAAACTTGGAACGGCAATATTTTCAAAAACCCCACAGTCATTAAAAAAAAAAAAAACACTATTTCAATGAAAATTGTTGAGAAAGATTAAAACTGCAGTATGTGCCTGAAGAGATGGGGCGAAATATGGCAGACAATAAATCGTGCAACATATTTATTGTGGCTTCTGTGTTTACATTCACCAAGGGAATATGTTGTTTTGACATATTTAATCATAATATTTTAATATATTTACTGGAAAATGTTAAAACCAGTTAAATTGAGCACTAAAGCTATAAATAGATAAAGCAAGGAGTAAGACAGGAGGAAGTGATATAGTCAACTCTATTTCCGCAAGCAGGTGCATAAATGAAAACACCATAAAGACACCAATTAAAACAAGCAGACAGGTTGGGAGTTGAACTGAACCTGAACACTTCCTTCTACAAGAGAGAGAGAGAGAGAGAGAGAGAGAGAGAGAGAGAGAGAGAGAGAGAGAGAGAGAGAGAGAGGTAAGACAAGGATGTATTTTTGTCACCGGATTTCCCTCTCTCACTCTGTCTCTCCCACACTCTCGCTCTCTTTCTCCATCTCTCTCTCTCTCTCTCTCTCTCTCTCTCTCTCTCTCTCTCTCTCTCTCGCTCTCTCTCTCTAGTGACATAATACTGAGAGATCAAAAATAGACCAGGAAAACGAACTGGGGGTTATAACATAAACAATATGCTTGGTGCAAATGACACGGTACTAATGGCTGAAAACATTATGAGTTGGCAACAACGGGTAAATCTTGTAGTAATGGGGGGTCACAAAAGGACTTGCTTAGAATATCAAGAAAATATAAACAATGGTTATATCAAAGAAAAAGATAACACCAAAATGTTATATTACATTAGAAAGATAAATGCTTAACCAAGTCAATAAATTCAGACACCTAGGGTGTAATCGTAACATGAGATGAAAGATGATGTGTGAAAGCGATTAAGAGCAGAATTGTTGTTTCGCATATCCTATTACAGGACATAGCTGTTAACACCAGCATTTTACCGCTGTTGTTGATTTTTTTGCAAGATTACGCTCAGTAGTTTGCCATTACTTTCTGAGCGGCCGCCTCTCATATCCCGTAAGTAACGGGCGCGGCGAGAACCGCTACCGATTCTCGCGCAGCTGCGTTTGCTCACGTGGATAAACGGAATTACGAAGAAAGTCGCTAACCTCTGGGCCAGGGAGACGGCAAGAATTGACCTAGCAAAAATTGCATTTCTGTAGATTAAACGTATTTGATTTAATAATTCATTTTCGTTGAATGTCAAAAAGAGAGTATTACATGTTATATCGAACATGTTTTGTTGTGTAGTAGTGAATCGTGGAACAAATAAATTAACAAGAGGTTGCAAGCAAAGAAGATGTGGTTTCTTCCACAAATGTTACGAATACGTTGGACTGCCACAGTAACTGAGTTGAGTTGAGTTGAGAATCAACGTCACGGCACTCGAGACATTCTCATACATGCTCCGTCCCCAGGAAAACAGCCAGTGAAGAATCCCAGTAGTAATAGCACCAGCTGTATTCTGATTATGTATCCGTTTGGCCCTTGAGTGTCGTCTAGTGCCCCTGGTCTCTCCCTGCCCAATCATCTTCTCTAGACTATGACGATTTATCTGTTTCTCAACACTATACACGTGATACCAAAGGACTCTGGCTACCTCTGCCTTAGCACGCACCAATACTCCGCCCTACAGTGCAGACTCAGTCAATCTGTCCGCATGCTCATTTCCCACACCACCAGCATATCCTCTTGAAAAGAGCCAACATTTTTCATATTTAAATTGAAGCCTGCCACTCTGCATGAGACATGTTTGTCTTCACCCTTTTCAGCATGCTCTGTGTGTTACAATCACACACACACCCAATACACACGCGCGTGCGCACACACACACGCACTTATGTGTGTGTGTGTATGCTTTTTGTTCCACAGCCAGATAAACGCCGCTGTGACATGACATCCACCACTTCCATTCAACAGGACGGGATCTCAAACGCCTCACTATCTTTGAGCAATCGTTTATTGTGAGTCAGATACAGTATACCAAGGACTCTGGTGCTTTTGTTGAGACCACAAGTTGCCTGACTATGGAAGTCATGGCAGTAAGAAAGCAATAACATGGCTCGAGACACAGACATTCACTACGGCATGTTTCCTTGGCGACTCAGTGAGCATGCTCAAGAGGATAAAGATGGAGTGGATCCGAAGAGAGTGGTTGCTGTCTCTGGAGCGGTCTCGGCTGGCAAAGATTAGTTTCATCTTCGTGCCAGGGGCATGAGGGAGTACAAGGAAATGAGCTGGCTGACATGCTCGCAGGTAAGGCTACTGTGGAGGGCGGGCGCGCCATGGACCAGGCTGACATTCTGAATGCTCTACGAGAAGTAAGACTTTTGCGAGAACCAAGTGATGACTGTGAATCTACAATCCCCCGGGAAGGTTAACCCGGTCAACAAATGCCCGCAGAAGTCGGATGTGTCGGCCTAACGGCGCAAGAACGCAGCTCTGCTGTAAACAGGCACAACGCAATCACATCCGAAAAAAAAACTCCGGATGAACGAAGAAGAAGAAGAAGAAGAAGAAGAAGAAGAAGAAGAAGAAGAAGAAGAAGAAGAAGAAGAAGAAGAAGAAGAAGAAGAAGAAGAAGAAGAATCTACAATCATGCTCAGACTGCGAGAACAGCAAATTAAGAGGGGTGGCCAAACAAGAACACTACGCAGAAAGCCAAAGAAGATTGATAAACCAACACAGAACTGGTGTCGTTAGCCGCTACACGCTGCGGGATTTGCCGAGGAGGAGATCGGAGCAATTATGGACTGAATGGTTCGATGTCCAATGAGGATGGTCTATCGTCTAACTAACTAACTGGACAGAACTGGAATAAGCCTGCAAACAAAGCTAAAAGTCTACAAAGCAGTTGTATTATCCACACTGCTATATGCTTGTGAAACCTGGACTGTTTATCAGCGACACGCTAGGAAATTAAACCACTTCCACACAGTCTGCTTAAGGAAGCTACTGAAGATTAATTGGCAAGACAAGATTCCAGACACTGAAGTCCTGGAAAGAGCGTCCATTCCCAGTATCCACACTCACTCTACTGATGAAGAATCAGATTCGCTGGGCTGGTCACTTGACTCGCATGCCAGATCACAGGCGGATCAGTCGACTCGACGCGCTATCGAGATCAAGTCGCTTTATCGGTTAACGCAGAGGATGCCTCGCGTTAAAAGTGCCGCGCAGAGACATGCGCTTTATGCAGCCGGGAAGAAGAAGGGAGAGGCGAAGAAGACTGCTGCGACTGCTGTGCTCGTTTCTTCAAACAGCAGCAGTCCTGCTCCGACATCAGCTGAAACCGTTCCCGTCGCAGAAACCATAACTACAGCCAGCAACAGCCGGGAAACTATCAACACCAAGGAGATGCAGCCCAATATACCAGAGACCTCCACACAGGAGGAAACAACAGATACTACTGTAGACTTCACCGGCAAAATAACTACTGAAGGAGACAAGCGTGGGAGAAGCTAAACTGACGGCCCTACCAGCAGACAAGATAATCAGTCTTTTGGAAAACGAGCTGGGAAGAAACAGCATCGGCCAGCTGCGCAAGACACCTGATGGAGTAGTGGTCACCATCAACCAAAAACTGAAGACCACAGCACTTCTACAGCAAATATCACAAGAAGAGAAAGCCGTCATCCAGCTTCACCACGGCATACTACTGGAAGCCGCCCGGCACCACTCGATCAAAAGATGGGTCATCAAACGAGTCAAGACCCATCTCACCAACGACCAGATCAGGGAGATGCTAACAAGGGAGAACCGCAAGACCAAGATCACCAGTGCTGAGCGGATCATCGGGAAAAACAACATACCCTCCACAGTTGTCGTCGTAACATCGGAGGGCCGACTGATCCCTCAATACATTACATGGGACAAGAAAGACCAAGTACCAGAGCCATACATACCGAGAGTGCTGCAGTGTTCCAAGTGCCAAAAGTTTTGGCACATCCGTGCTACCTGCAAGAGTGATGTGGAGGTATGTAGGTACTGCTCTGGTCCCCATCAATATAGTCAGTGCCAGCATGCCAAGAACGACTCGGACTTCAGGAGGCCGAACACCAACAGAAAGTGCGCCAACTGCCTCGGCAACCACGGCGCCAGGTACCTCGGCTGCCTCTGCCATCAAGACAGCAAAGAAGCTATGAAAATCGCCATCAAGTCTAACTTACCATATAAGGAGGCCAGGAGGCAGTACGAGGCGACCAACCGACTATCCAAAAGTGACAAAGCACAACTGGAAGGCCAACTGAAGGACCTGAGAACACAGTTCAGAAGCATGGAGGAAGATAAAGACAAGACGCAAGAAACCCAGATAACGGCAGTTCAGCGCATACTGGACGCAAGTCCAGCAGAAGATAGAGCAGGATGTCGCTCGAATGGCCGCCATAAAAGCTGAAACTGACGAAACTCTATCGAGAATTCAAGAAGAAAGAGCAAAAACAGAAGAAACGCTGAAACAAATCCAGGAAGAAAGAGACCAGATAGAACTACTCAAGTCACAGAAAGAACCAGATGATGCAAAGATCCAAACAGAAGACGAAGCACAAGAAGAAGAAATTGAAATCGAACTGGATGAGAACGGATATCCAGACCAAGAGCAATTCTGTAGGGCACGTGCGAATCGCCGCTCCACACCAAGATCGAACCATCGAGACGACAGACGAACGGGAAGGTTCGAAGACAACCCAAGACGGGGAAGGAGGAGGAACCACAGGTGGAACGACGAGTGGTAGACTCCCTGAAGGAAACAACACCATATGACGGGGTGGGTACACAATAACTCCAGGCCTCAACAAGTGCACGACTCTGCCCAGACATGTAACACTTTATCAAGACAGGAACGAACAAAATCAGCCAACCAAAAACCAGGAAGCTGAAAACAAGCAGCCCGATCTACGAACAAATCAAAACAAGTCACACAATAAAGGACCCAACTATAACCAAGCCGATTGTAGGCAGTTGAACGGGACCATTCGTAACTGAGAACGGAAACGGAAACGGATCACAGACTCCCTAAACGATTTTTTTACAGCGAACTGCTTTGTGGTAAACGCTCCCAAGATGGCCAGAGGAAACGCTTTAAAAACACTGAAAATCTCACTGAATGCTTTTGGAATTCATCATGACACCTGGGAGGCTGCAGCCAGAAACCGAAATTCGTGGCGTGCATCATTACGCAAGGTTGCAGTCATATGTGAGGCAACCAGGATTGCAAAAGCTGTGAAGAAAAGGCAGAACAGAAAAACCACTGCAGGAAATCGTCCTCCAGAAACGTCAAGCAGTATTTTGCCCACATTGTCAAAGAACATTTCGAGCCAAAATAGGCCTTATCAGCCATCTTAGAACCCACGGCTCCATACCTTCAACCCCACTGGATGAAATGAATGGTCATCATCATTCTTGATGGACAACTAACTAACTAACTAACTAACTAACTAACTAACTAACTAACTATCATCATCATCATCATCATTGGCACCTTGCCGTCTTGACAGACGATAGTTTGTGCTTTAAAAAGGCATAATAACTTTTAACTATGGCGGTAGCGAGTGTGACTGATAAGGCCAATTTGCGCTGTAAATGTCCGTTCACAGTGGGTGCATGTGAACAAGTGGTCACTTCCACCATCATGCACCATCTTACGTCTCAAACGCTTGGTGTGTGACTTTTCTGCAATAATTTTCTCCTTTGACTTTATTCCATTTCTGATATTTGCCCTCCATGCAACACGTTCAGCGGCGACTTGCTCCCAATGTGCATTATCAATGCCTGTATCAATCATGTCCCGCTTACACACATCTTTGTATCGTAGTAGAGGCCGACCCTGAGATCTCTTACCCATCTGTAATTCACCAAAAAAGATATCCTTTGGTATTCTACCATCATCCATCCTCCTAAGATGTCCTATCCATCTAAGTCTACGAAGACTGAGCATGGAATAAACTGTCACACAACCTGATCTTTCCAATACTTCAGTATTTGTGATTTTGTCTTGCCACTTAATACCAAGAATTCTTCGCAGACACCGCATATGAAAGCTGTTTAAGTTGTTCTCTTGGTGTGAGTAAGTTGTCCAGGTTTCACTGCCATAGAGAAGAGTACTAAGGACACAGGCTTGATAGACAAGGACTTTTGTTTTGGCAGTAAGCTTCCTGTTCTCCCAGACTCTTTTTCTTAACCTGTTCATTGTTGTTGCTGCCTTACCAATCCGGATGTTGATTTCCTGATCTAGGGATAATTTGCTATTTACCACTGATCCTAGATATGTAAAATGGTCTACTATCTCTAGTTCGGCGTCGTCAATAAAGATTGATGGTACCCCATGTGCACCTTGTGACATAATCTGTGTCTTCTTTTTGCTAATTGTTAAACCAAATTCAGAACAAGCATTGGAGAATGCAGATAGTAGACATTGCAATTCTTCCTCAGAGTGGGTCGTAACTGCAGCATCATCTGCAAAAAGCAACTCTCTGATCAGTACCCTCCTAATTTTGGTCTTAGCCTTCAATCTCTGAGCATTGTAGAGGCCGCCATCTGAGCGTGAGTGAATGTATATACCACCATCCTGATCATGAAATGCATATTTCAGTAGAAGTGAAAAGTATATTCCAAAGAGGGTGGGAGCTAGTACACAACCTTGCTTAACTCCACTCTTGATTTCAAATTCTTCAGAAGTTGCACCATCAAACTTGATTATACCCTTCATGCCTATGTGGAACGATTCCACAATGGACAGAAGAGTTGGTGGGCAGCCAATCTTCTTTAGTGCCTTGAACAGACCCTCACGACTGACCAAATCAAATGCCTTTGTGAGGTCGATGAAGGCAATAAACAGTGGTTGATTCTGTTCACGGCATTTTTCTTGCATTTGTTGCAATGAGAATATCATATCAGTGGTAGACCGGTTCTGTCGAAAGCCACACTGTGATTCGGGGTAGACTTGATCTCCTAGGACTTGAAGTCTGCGCAGAACAATTCTGGCAAATACTTTTCCAACAATACACAGAAGTGAGATACCCCTATAGTTGTTGCAGTCGCTCCGATCGCCCTTGTTCTTGTACAGTGTTATGATGCTTGAATCTTTGAAATCCTGTGGGACTTGTCCTTCACGCCAGCATAGCTCTATTAGCTGGTGGATCTGTATAGTGAGTGTGTCTTGCCCACTCCTGATAACCTCTATTGGAATCCCATCCTTACCTGGAGCCTTGCCAGATGCAAGTTCATTTATAGCACACTTAACTTCTGTTATGGTGGGAAGTGTGTCCAGGTGGTCAAGAGTTGGTAGAGCCTCTATGGCGTTGAGGGCATCATCCGCTAGTTTGGTCTCACTTGAGTAAAGCTCCAAATAGTGCTCTACCCATCTGTCCATCTGCTGTTTCTTATCAGTGATGATTTCTCCAGTCAAGGTTTTCAATGGTGCACTTCTTTTGATCACTGGACCGCAGGCTTTCTTTATTCCTTCATACATGCTTCTTATGTCTCCCTTATCACTTGCGATTTGAATGGACTCACATAACTTGATCCAATAATCATTTGCACACTGCCTGGCAGCCTTTTGCACATCCTTCCTAGCTTGCCTAAGCTCACTCAGAGTGTTACGCGTTGGTCTTTCCTTGTTTCTTAAGAGAGCTTTCTTCTTCTTATCAATCAAAGGCTGCAGAGTCTCGCTGTTGGCCGCAAACCAGTCCTGCCTCTTATGATCCACAGTGCCGTAAACCCCTACGGCAGTTTTATAAAGAGTTTCCTTAATTTGACCCCACTTTTCATTTACTGTACAATTTTCTGGTGTATCAGTGAAAGCGTCTTCAAGTTGCTGTTGAAACTGAAAGCACTTTTCAGGATCATGAGTGTTAATAATATTAATCCTGAGGCTAGATTTGTGTTTAGCTGTGTAGATTCTCTTTGGTAAGACCAGGGATGGAGTTATTGCCTCTCCATAGCACAAAGCCTGGGCTACGCAAGGGTTAACTAACTAACTAACTAACTAACTAACTAACTAACTAACTAACCAACTAACTAACAGTATACGAAGTGCTTTTAAATTTGAAATTACTGTGGGTATAACAGATGTTCCACATTCGAACGAAACCTATGACTATGTGTTTTAATTGTTTCAACTAAATTATTATTTATGCATTTGCTTCATATGATATATAACTCTGCAGTATACACCTGACGAGATGCAGCGAAATATACCAAGCAATAAATCGTGCAACATATTGCTCGTGGCTTTTGTGTTAACATTCATTAAGAGGATACTTTGTTATGAATGTGAATTTACATCGGAATGGCAATATCTATCATGGGTCTACCTTCACCATTGGTTCTATAACAATTTGTATACATCTTTGTCACCATGAAGTGCCATCACCACAATAAAGGTTGGCTGTATTGCATCTCCAACACTGTGTCTTCCTGTTCGTGGTGCATTTATGATGGCTTCTTTCCGCCCATTTCTTGAATCTTGTCCACCCACTGGTAACGATGCCTTCTTCTGACGGATTTACCCTCCACTTTCCCTTCGGCACATATTTTAACACGCTACAAACAACCGCCGACAGATGTAACAGCATTTCACACGACATTCACAGCTCACAGTGTCACGCCACACTCTCAACTCAGTAGCAGGGCGACGGAACCATACACTTCCAGTCCAACATAAGGAAAATATGAATGAAAACGGTAGCACGAGCATAAACACATCAGAGGCCTTAACCGTTTAAATGCCTAACCTCCATGTTCGGGACCTGAATAATGACGGCCGGCTTTGTCACAGAACTGACTGGTTTGCCTTATGCACTAATGTGTGGCTGCTGCTTTTCTAGTTACTGCCGCTTCCATCGACGACGAACTGTATTTTTTGTGGATGACTTTTATGTTGGCATTCTAACGGCGGCATTATGCACAGTGTACCTGTACGATCTGTTGGTTTATCGAGACTCCTGTTTGTTCCACTTTTCACATGGGGCAGTGAGGAGCATTTTGTGTGATATTAATTGGCACAGGAACGGAGCATAATGGGGACGACCTGTTGCCGTGAAGTTGGAACCGCGACTAGCGATATCTTTTAACAAGAAACTGTATCTGTTTATCAGGCCGTGTTCTCCCTCTAGGCACTGGGGGTGTTGACAATGACAGACCTAAATCCCGTGAAGGAAGCCTAGGTTTAATCCCAGCTAGTGCCGTTTCTACCAGATTACGACTGCCGCCCTTGTGCCCTATTTGTGAAATGTGGGCCTATTTCACTCGTGCCATACCAGTTTTCTAGGGCATTCACATTTACATGCTCGCTTTCCCTAACTTAAGAATCTGCAGAAATACTTCCCGACCACACCCATGCTGCCAATACCAGCTGACAAGAGATGACGGACTTCAGGACGCCTAAAGCAAACAGACGATGTGCAAACTGCCTGGGCAACCAAGGGGCTAGATACCTCGAGTGCCCTTGCCTCCGGGACAGCAAAGAAGCAATGAAAATCGCTATCGAATCAAACCTGTCAAATAAAGAAACCAGGGGGTGGTATAAGGCTACCACATGACTCACAAACACGGACAACGTACAATTGGAGGGCCAACTGAAGGATCTGCAGTCGAAAGTTGACAACATGGCTCACAGAAACCAACAGCCTCAAGAGCCACAAATAGCAGCAATACATCACATCCTGGACGATGTGAAACTCGTCCAGTATGGAACGGAATATACCCGGATGGTGTAAATTAGAGAGAAAACCAAAGAACCCTGAAGAAAATTCAAGAAGAAAGAGCACAGATCGAAAACCCCGAAGAATAGACCAAGAATGAAACGGCCTGAAAAGACGAGGCACAAGGCAAATCCCAGACAGAAGACAAAGCAACAGAAGAGGAGAAAGTATTAGAAAGTGATGACGACACGAATTATGTACCACTAAGAAAGAGACCACGAAGGTACAATAGACCAAAGATATGAGGCGAGAGACGTAAGGAACCACGCTTGGGAAGACCATCGATGAAGCACGCCCTGAAAAAAGAATACCATGTGACCCGGGGGGGGGGGGGGAACTTGACAATCCCAAGCCTTAGTAGCACGAACCTGCCAAGCAACCAAGAAGAAGAAAAAACACCAAGCCAGGTGCGCAGAAATCAGGAAGCCAAATACGAAACCACAGCTCAGCAAGCAGATGCAGAAAAAGAAACCCCATAACAGCCCCAATTATGACACGCGGAGACACGACGGTTGAACGGAGACACGACAGTTGAACGGAGACACGACAGTTGAACGGAGACACGACGGTTGAACGGAGACACGACAGTTGAACGGAGACACGACGGTTGAACGGAGACACGACAGTTGAACGGGCCCTGGATTACTTGATCGGATCGGGGGGCTTTAGGTGCTGGCAGAGCTTCTATAGTGTGTGTGTGTGTGTGTTTTTTTTCTTCAATATAAAATTCAATATCTCAGTAACCATCTGAGGTAAAATGATGAGATTTAGTATATAACCTTATCATTATGTCCACCCAACAAAAAATTTTTGTTCTGGAGATTTTACAGCAGATTTCAAAGTTAGTTTATATGCGGTATATTAATTACGATTTAGAGATTACGTCCATGATTTTAACAGTATTACAGCTTCACCAAGAGACGTCCCGGCAGATTTTGAAATTTTCACGTGATTTCCGTTTTGAAACAAACAGCGCGAAGATTCAGAGGTGTCTCCAAATGGGGGTTCTTTCATGAAACGTGATTATATAAATAAACTAGCTGACAAGGCCCGGCTTCTGGCGGGGATATATCTATCTACCTGTCTGTCTGTCCGTCCGTCCGTCCGCCCGACTGCCTGCTTATCTATCTACCTGCCTGCCCGCTTGCCTATCTATCTGCCTATCTATCTCTGCCTGCCCATCCGCTTGCCTGCTTATCTATCTATCTGCCTACCTACCTGCCTGCCGGCCGATATCTATCTATCTATCTGCCTACCTGCCTGCCGGCCGGCCGACCGACCCACCCAGTCAGCCAGCCATCCACCCACCTACCTTTCTGCCTACCTACCTACCTACCTTTCTGTCTGTCTGTCCGCGCTATTAAATATTGATAAAAGTTACTGGAAAAAACGTCAGGACCATGTGTTGAAAGAGGAAGAGGACTATTGGAGAAAGGATGGATTGAAGGTTTTATGTTCGATTCTGGGCCGCGTCCTTCATTTCAAGAGTGCATTTTTTCCCGGACACTCCCGAGGGTCGTCGCTGGAGCTACGGAGTTCGTGCTTTGTGCGACGCTTTCCGCGCTGCGGAAAGAAACTGAGCCATATGGGATAAAAACCCGGTGCAATGCAGCCGACCCTGTCGATTGTAAGCTACTTCTTTCATTGCACCCACTCCCATACGAATCCGGATACGCCTTTGTTTGTCATCTGAATTTGCAGGTCCCCATTACCATAAACATAACTTTTTTAGCGAGAAATCACTAGTTGTTAAGCAAAACATCAAAGGAATGTCGCCGCTTTCAATGAGGATTTAAGTTGTTTTTGGACCTATCAAAGACATATTCCTTGGGTGGGGGTAAATATAAGACGGCTGGAAAAATTTCATAACGGTGCAACAGACAGTTTTCAAAATAATTGATCGTGAAGGCAAACAAATGTGGACATACTATAATCCCGGCCAGCCCCTACGTGCTATGCTGGATAATGACCCCATTACATCATAGTATGCACACACTGCTGGTTCCTTCACCAGGAGAGAAGATCACAGCTTTTCCGCCGGGTGGGGAGACATTCATGACATCCTCATCCGACAGATGCAAGCTTTTTTTAAAAACTCAAGTGGAAGTCGACGTGGCCACCGCGCTTTCTCTGGTGATGGCGGTAGGAGGTTCATTCCGCACACCGGTCAGTTGGACAAATGTTAAACGCTTGTCCTTGGCTTGGGAACTTAAATTACAAGTACCTCATAAGTCGGAGTGATGACGGGAGAATAAGTAAAGCTGGGAAAAGAGAAAGCCACACGCAAACATCAGTATCTTCCCGTATTTGCCATATATCGCCGAAATGTTGTCTCAGTTAAAATATCAATACAGTAATCCCCCCCCCCCCATAATTTGATACATGTCTTTTACCATATTCACAACTTTTAAGTCATAACTATGACACACCCCTACTTCCCATTGTCTGCCATCCGTTTTTGTTTGGTCCAAACCTACTTGTTGTTTGCCATTGAATCTGTTAGCCCCTATGTTGCCATGGGCAGTCTACGTCTGACCTCTTTTGAAAGATCCCCATCGTTGTTGGTTATGGGGCCAAGATAGTCGTTTCTCACATTACAGATGTCTTCATTATTGATTGTGATCTTTGGTAGGCATGTAGTTTTGTCCATGGACATTAATTTAAAAAAAAAAAAAAAATTAAGATCAGAAAAGGATGTCCATGTTCGACAGATTCACCACCAGTAATCACACTCCAATGGATACAAAGATGTCCATATTTGACAGAATCACCACCAGTAATCACACACCAATAGATACAAAGATGTTCATATTTGACAGAATCACCACCAGTAATCACACACCAATAGATACAAAGATGTCCATGTTCAACAGAATCACCACCAGTAATCACACACCAATAGATACAAAGATGTCCATATTTGACAGATTCACCACCAGTAATCACACTCCGATGGATACAAAGATGTCCATGTTCCACAGAATCACCACCAGTAATCACACACCAATGGATACAAAGATGTCCATGTTTGACAGAATCACCACCAGTAATCACACACCAATGGATACAAAGATGTCCATGTTCGACAGATTCACCACCAGTAATCACACTCCAATGGATACAAAGATGTCCATGTTCGACAGATTCACCACCAGTAATCACACTCTAATGGATACAAAGATGTCCATATTTGACAGAATCACCACCAGTAATCACACACCAATAGATACAAAGATGTCCATGTTCAACAGAATCACCACCAGTAATCACACACCAATAGATACAAAGAAGTCCATATTTGACAGATTCACCACAAGCAATCACACTCCAATGGATACAAAGATGTCCATGTTCGACAGAATCACCACCAGTAATCACACACCAATAGATACAAAGATGTCCATATTTGACAGAATCACCACCAGTAATCACACACCAATGGATACAAAGATGTCCATGTTTGACAGAATCACCACCAGTAATCACATACTAATGGATACAAAGATGTCCTTATTCGACAGATTCACCACCAGTAATCACACACCAATGGATACAAAGATGTCCATGTTTGACAGAATCACCACGAGTAATCACACCCAATAGATACAAAGATGTCCATATTTGACAGAATCACCACCAGTAATCACACACCAATGGATACAAAGATGTCCATATTTGACAGAATCACCACCAGTAATCACACACCAATGGATACAAAGATGTCCTTATTCGACAGATTCACCACCAGTAATCACACTCCAATGGATACAAAGATGTCCATGTTTGACAGAATCACCACCAGTAATCACACCCCAATGGATACAAAGATGTCCATATTTGACAGAATCACCACCAGTAATCACACTCCAATGGATACAAAGATGTCCATATTTGACAGAATCACCACCAGTAATCACACTCCGCTGGTCTCCCTGGCCGAGGGGTTAGCAGCTTTCTCTGTAACCCCGAATACTCTCATGGTTGATGTGAGCGCACGAAACTTGGAAGCGGTTCGAGTCGCACCAGTGACTTGTGAGAGTATGGAGCCAGTCGCTCAGAAAGCAATGGCAAACTACTGAGCATAATCTTGCCAAGAAATCAATAATCAGCTGAAAGATGCTGATGTTGACAGCGATGTCCTGTAAAGGACTATGCCAAAAAAAAAAAAAATCACACTCCAATGGATACAATAAGTACATAAATTGTCCCGAAGTTGTTTCCTGCTTTGGGTTTGTGATATGATAGCGCCATCACATGTTATAGTCTTGAGACAAGGTCGAATATGTGGCAAATCTTTCCCTCAATTTGGCAAGCAATGAATCAGGGGTCGAATCCACATCTGATCACACTCACTTCATTACCAGCACAGTTCACTATAAATTTCACCAGAATCCACCTTCCCTCAATAGATGTCTGAATACTAGCCTAATACCTTCTCAACTGCACTCAAACAACCCCTGCACACATCCAATAACTAGAGAAACACATAAACATCTCATAAGTAATTAATTCCATTTTATTACAAGAAATTTAAGAATGTAATATTTAACAATTTGCAATATATTAGGATCCCAAAAAGTGGTGTAGATTTCAAAGTTAATAACTTTAGATACAGAAATGTATATTACCTCTTTTGGCTCTTCTCCCTAATACAACATACACAACTCAACCATCTCAGTGCAATTGGATGAGAGGCACCTCAATCAGCTCCTGCCAATGGAGGATACACACCTCAACCATCTCATGCCAATGGAGGAAAGGCACCTCAATCATCTCATGCCAATAGAGTGAGGATAGGCACCTTAACCATCTTATATCAATGGACGATACACACCTCAATCATCTCATGCCAACAGAGTGAGGAGAGGCACATCAACCATCTCATGGCAATGGAGGAGAGGCACCTCAACAGTCTCCATTTACTATTCTGTATGTTACCATTGCCTAAACAAAGCTGAGACAACTCTTCACACTGACTGCTGCTTCTTATAGTCCATGCCGTGTGGTCATCATGTCTAAGGACAGCCTTCTGTTTCGTGTACTACCAATAGTTTCTTATAGATATCCCATCATGCTCTTCTCATGTCTGCAAAGAACAAGGATTGTCTTCTGATGTGAATTACCAGTTCTCTTTGTGAGTTCTTTGAAGATATTTTCACTACGATTTTTATCTGCTCATGGTGTTCTCAGCATTCTTCTACAAAATCCTCACTAATCTGCTGATTTTCGATGACTCACTTCCACACATCAGCACTGACTTGATATAGTTCTTCAGGACTCTTTATTTTCTCACTTTGACAAAAATATTTGCATAGAATATTCTTAATTTTATGAAATGCTGCCTTTGTACTATTCTACATCTAACTTCTGTAATACGTCTTTCATCTGCTGTTGTCATGCTGCATTGGCTTGTACTATTCTATTAGGGAAGTTCATTTGAAACCCGTTCCAATGGCTTTATTATAAAAGCATGAAAGAAACATTGACAGGTGTGGTAGAATTAAACAAAGCATCAATTTTGAATGAATTATGCACCATGGGTTGGTCAGAAGAAGTCGCTGTAGGCATTCAGGCAAGCATCCCATTGCTTAGGTAGGCGGCGAATGCCGTCCGCAAAAAAAGGATTATGGTTGCTCACTGAACAAAGTGTTTACTGCGTTCATTATGTCTGCATCTGTGTGAAATTGTTGCCTCTTGAGAGCTTTTGTAGAGGTCCGAACAAATGAAAATCACATAGTGACAAATCAGGACTATAGGCTGGATGTTGCAGAATTTCCAACGTCTTCCTTGCTAATGCTTCCTGCACAATCTTTGCAACATGTGGACGAGCATTATCGTGCAACAAAATCACACCGCGAGAAAGCATGCCGGGTCGTTTATTCTTGATGGCTTCTTGCATCAAATTCTTTCGCTAGTGAACGTATGCTTCGACAATGGTTCATCTGTACTGCTTGCATCAATTTTGGCGATGGTTTTATCTGTTGTAACAATATGCGCTTGACCTGGCCGTCGAAGATGTATCGTGAACTGACGTACTTTCCAAAACATTCCGCGCCCAGTCTGTCACCGCTGTCTTCGACACACACTTGTTACCTTACACTTCCTGCATTCTTCTATGAATGTCCACAGGTCAACATCCTTCAAATGAAAGAAACTGAATCACTGCTCTTTGAGCTTCTTTGGATAGATTTTGGATCAATCCAGCCATTTTCTCATATGAACCTATGCATCATGGGACAATAAGCACTTGCTCTTTTATTCACAGGTCAGTACTAATCATATGACTATGATATGATCATGTTCAATGTACGCAATTACGCGTGGTGCGGCACAAACGGATTTCAAATGAACGCCCGTTATACATCTAGCTTCTGTAATACATCTTCCATCTGCTGTTATCATACTGCCTTGTCTTGTACTAAGAACAGCGTACATCTAACTTCCCTAGTACATTTTACATCTGCTGTTATCAGAGTACTCATATACTTGAACATGTAGGCTTGTATCACACTAGTTCCATTTACTGTGACTGCGTTTGGATACTTTTTTCTTTGCAATTAACATTACATCAGCTTTTCTCATTTTCAATGATCAAAATTGTGTCGTCAGCATGGTAGTGGCATCTGACTGGTGCACCAAGACCATTCATATGAAGTTGTCTTTCAGAATCTGGAAGACACCCCTGAAACGATGAGGAAGCATCTTGACACCCCCCCCCCCCCCCCCCCCAGAAATATCTTGCCATCTCAAGAAATATTCTGACACCCCCAGAAATATCTTGCCATCTCAAGAAGTATCCTGACACCCCCATAAGTATCTTGACACTCACAGAAGTAGCGTATACCCTCAAAATACCATGATGGCATGGAAACAAGGGTCATATATACCTTGTAGATCTAAATTCATTAAAATTGAAAACTTCACATGGGATGGAGTAAATGCCCTGTACATGAACACATCCACACAAGCAGCTCAACGCCCCATAATTAATCATTCATACTGCATAAAAATTTGTGCATTTTATTCTAAACATCAAATGCTGCAATTAAACAACATGATAATAAATAAATGGAAGATGATGAACAATTCATTGAGAGAGAATAATGGCAATTGTAAAAGAAAAAGGTATCGTTAATTATGATAAAGCCAGTTGCAGAAATGAAAACGGCGTGGACAATTCTAAAGTATAATGACAAAATTAAAATATTAAATATAAGGTGATGTACAATCTGGCAATACAAGCTATAAATTCCTAGTGTACTATTTTATTTTCTATAATTTTGTTAAAAATTTATATTATAATATGAAAATAAATATCTTCGTTTTCTTTCATACATCATTATCAATCCAATTCTGAGGAGAGTACGCCTTACGGGGTTAAGTTCCCCTCTAAGGCAGAAGTTTCGGAGCCACAGCAGTGAAGTGGCTGGCTGGCTTCCCTGCCAGCCCAGGGGTGTCCTCCAACCCCCACCAGGTAGGGATATTTAAACACTGAACTGGGCTCCCAGGCTGGCCTAGCCTAACACGGACACCAGGAAATATTCCAGGGAGAAAGGCGGCCGGTGTCGATGGTCTATATGAAATATAGGGCTAGCACCATATACCCACAACACTACAAAGCATGGACAAGGGTCATTTATGTACGTTTACTTATTTACTCAATCAGAAATTAGTACGTCCAACTTCAGCATAAATTATGTTAAGGCAGGTTCCATCCAAGACAGAGTATTCTGTCACCCCAAAGGGTCTGTGTTTTCCTAACACTTTTGCCAGGGGAGTGATCTCAAAGCCTACTCCGTGATTTTTAACTGACATAGGATGGGAATCTCTGTGTTAAAATGTTCAAGCCACCTACATCACACCCCGAAGGCCAGTGAGATCATTTTCGGACTCTCTCAAGCGGTTCACATGGTAATTTTTTTCAGAGACCACTAGGGATTGTTGATGGAGCTATAAAGTTTGTGTTCTGTGTGACACGTTCGGCAAGCCACTCTGCGGAAAGAGACTGAGCAATACAGGATGAAACTCAGTGCAATTAAGCTGATCTTCTTACCATAAACAACCTTTTAATAGGTTTTTGTTCACTCTCTTCGAACTCGTGTATGCACACGTGCTACTACTTAAAGTAGTTGCCACAACAAGAGAGTGCACTGGACTGATGTTGGCGTGTAGATTAGCTTTCCCTATTATCAATGTCCCACAATGAACCCACCCCGACTTCTGAGGTAAATAGGATATATAATCTGCACAACTGGCATTCGAGATCTGTCGTCTTCTCTCACAAGGCGGACACCTAAACATCCCAGTCTCACAACCCCCATATTGTCTTTCATGCCTGAATTCTCTTTCATTCGATCATACCTTTTCTACCTTGAGGTATATTGATCATTACTTTCTCGATTAAGTTTCACATAATTACACATACACAAACTGTCTTGATTTATAAAACCAAGGCCAGCGACACATCTTCCAGAATATCAAGCACTGGTCTTCACTGGTAGTATGAGGTGGCTTCAAATGAAAACCTCAAATGTTGTTTGTTTTGAAAGTCCGTCTGAAATTTCAGGTCACTGATAAAAAATTGGATAACAGAACGCTGCTTCTCTTTGGTGCATGTCAAAAATGGGGGAGCCATCTTTAGACTGTCTTTATGACATCACCATGTTCATCTGCACCGTGATGTCACTTGCTTAGCACTCTTGACATCCTTAACAACAATATTGACAGGTTACAAGACAATGGCATGGTTATTGTAATTTTTATCACACTTTTAAGGATTTCATTTGAAGCCCCCTCGTAGAGGTATAGGCTCGTGCTCTACCAGCCAGACCTCCCATTGCCTTCCCTCTTCTATCCTGCGAAATAGAGGCACCTTGCTGTCTTGTTTACTCTTTCCCTACCTACCTTGAGGTGCAGAGGGACCTTAATCATGGCTAGCTTGTTTTCTACATTGTGTGGAGTGGGGTGCAGCTTGTATTTCTTATTCTGCAATCTACCATCTCTTTGTCTCTCTTTTCCTCTCTCAAAGAAAGTAAATGTGAGAGGCTTCAAGTGGGAAATGAATTGATGTGATTCACACTAGCAGACAAGAATGCTGCCACTTCACCTCTTAAACACCACATGAAAATATCAGTATCCCTGTGAAGCCGATCTTTCATTTGAAAGAAAAACAGGCTTGTTTTGCCAGAAAATGTTCAACTATCACTTAACATTATGCAACAGAAAATGAAACTGGTATGCACATATTCTGATGAAATATTACATGAAATCAAAATGACAATCACACATTCTCATGATATATTACATGAAATCAAACTGTCATTCTGATAAAAGATTGCATGCCTTTGTGAAACGAGTTATACAATTAGCATTCTTTTAATTAAAGTTACGTTTTAAAAATTTAAAGTAGTACTTACAATTAATTTTAAAATGTGTTTTTCTATTGCCCCTTTTTGCTGAGAGAATGACACCACCGCACCATGGGCTAACTCAAAGATACTCAGTCACTGCTTTTGACAGATCAGACACAAGCTGACTAACGAATGTTAGTAAATTATTTAATGCAGTACCATAATGTTGTTGCCTATATAAAAAAATATTCCAAGTTTAAGAAAATGCCTGGCCAGTTGAAATAACATAAGACGGGGCTGGAAAGTCATGAACAGGAACTGATAGAGAGGGTCTGTTCTAGTCCAATGATAAGCAAGAACAAGAAAGATATAAGAGCTGTACTGATGATGATGATGATGATAACTACAGAAATAGTCAGTAACTATGTATGTTTCAACTGAAAGAAACAACTTGTAACTGTACACTAGTAATTCAGAAAGTAACAAGAAAAGAAGAAAAGCAGCCGTTAAAAATCTAAGAGCCTCCTTCAGTGTTATCTTGTAAATATGGGTTGTTGCGTCCTGTGAGCTGGAAGCATCCATTCAGCAGTTACACACAAGTTGCAGCTATAAAACTACTGAAGCAGCCGGTAATGAACCCCCGAGCGGCTCTCTAGGTGTCTTTTACTTACTACTTATGTGATAAGCTTTTAAACACACTTTCTGCTCCATCCAACTGTTGCATTAACTCATGTATTCTCAACTGTTACTGTAACGCTTTCTGCCCAATAATGCTGGCCTTTATAATCACATATGTAAATTATGATGCTGGTCTGCGCAACCACAATAAAAGAAATACATATTGCGATGTCAAGTAATAGAATAGTCTTCACAATCGTAGCACGTATTTGGACTACGCCGCTTGAGTTCAAAGTGAGTGAGAGCGCACACCAAAAAGTGAAAGAAAGTTGTGAGGAACAGAAAGAATGGATGTTATTACACCTGAAAGAAACAACTGCTATGCTATTAACTTTAGACAGTAAAAATGAACTAGCAAAATGACCAGTAACTGCAAAATAGTTTAAGCTCTAAGAACCTCAAGGGTGCAACTTCTCGTAGACTTTACAGAATATGAAACTAAACAACTACAGAAACAATAATTAACTATAACATACTTCAGCGGTAATACACAAACTGACTAGTTGTTACAGTAAATTAGATGGTAACTTTTTCTTTTAATTTAAAAATGTAATATCCTATTCAAACTTACTGGATTATTATTGCACAAACAATCTGAATGTCTCAAAAATGGAAGGTAGATGCGATAGCACAGCAGAATGTCACGCCTGGAAGCCCCCTGCCGTGTTTGCTCAGCAGAAGAGCTTTTAATCACATGACTAATTAGGATATATTATGTCTTTTTATTATTTCAAATAATGGATTTTTAAAGTTAGCTTCTTAGCAGTTAGTGTAAAACCAGCACTGTGACAAAGGGGTTACGAACACAATTCGTTCAGGAAGCATTCCTGATGTTTATCAAAGGATTTTAAGGTGTCTTAGGCGTACGATTAAAAAAAAAAGTAGAACATTGAACCCTCTGACCCAGCTTGGGTGTACTGGGTATGTGGTGCTATCCCTATTTTTTTTATAGACCAATCAGCACTTGAGGAATGACATGGTCAATATCCCAATAAGCGATCCAAGCTGAATTTACCCAGAAGCCTCAGTCAATGTTAAAGAAAAATCCATACGAATGGGGATTTGAACTTGTCGGCAGGCAAGTATACATGAGACTGTGTTACCGCAGTTCCCACCCAGAAGATGATCTACTTGATTGTAATGACAGAACTACATACATACGAGGAAATTATGTGTTACACTTAGAACAAACTGGAACATGTACGCTCTGTTAAATGTACATGATAACAAAGGAACTACATATAGTCAGTAATTAACACAATGTGTCGGGGGAGCCACAATGCATGCTCATTTTACAAACAAGTTTACAGAAAATAGGGCAAGTAGTCAGAAAGTTTAGTGACTGTTTCTTTTATACAAAAGTTAGAGAGAAATCAGGAACTACATCGTGCATTTGTATTTGTATCTAGCGCAAGTCGTTTCAGCTTCATCTGTTGTTTTTTTCATTCGCAACTGCGAGCGCTATCAAGAACAAGTCACCTGAACAGTTCAAGAAGCCTGAAACGAGGGAGAAAAGTGTCACGTGGCAAGACCAACACCAAAAGACACCAGACTCACAAGATTTACAGCGTGGGAGCCGCCAAACCGTAAAGAAGACGAGCAGAGAGAATCTGCAGGCGATCTGCAGCAAAGAACAAGAATCTCAAATGAAGCTACCACAAGGAAGGTCGACGACAACCCACCACAGACAAGAGCCAAGACAGCTGAGTTGTCAAGCGTATCCAAGTGAAGCTGACAGATGAAAAGATCCTGAAGTAGCTACAAGAAGAGAATCTCCATATCTGAATCTTGAGGGCGGAGCGGTTTCTAACGTACTCCAAGATCTCTACTATGCTGGCAGTAGTGACAACTGAGGGCAGCAAGATACCAAGCCAGGTATCGTTAAACAAGAAAGTACAACAGCCTGAAAGATTCATACCAAGAATCACTCA